>BSBK01013142.1:0-61397 GCA_027943335.1 Chamaecyparis obtusa | reverse complement strand
TGTTTATTTAATTATTCTTCTCATTTTATTATAAATAAATAAATAAATAATGACAAAAATTAAAATTTAAGATTTTTTTTTTGTCAAATGAAAATTCAAAATCATGTTAATAAAAACTAAGAAAATTATTTACATTCCAGAAAAAAATAGCAATATAATTCTACTAAATAAATTATTTAAGATCTTTATAAAAACTTTCTAAACATCTTTTTTTTTCTACTAAATATAGGAATTAATCACTACAAACAATTGTAGCATTTTGTTACATCACAACAAAATAGATAACGAGGCTCCATAATTAGACAGCCCACTGAGCAATCAGAAAAATAAAAATCTTTTCATTTACACAAATAACAGTAAAATGAAAAATGACCACAAAATTCCCTGCCCTATAAGCATGAGCTAAAACATCAGATTTATAGCTGATTTTATCATATAGCTGAGATTAAATTTAAGTTTCAAATTTATTTCGATATTTTCCCTCACAAGTGAAGGTACGAGTCAAAACTTTTTTTTTAATATTTCTTAGTATATCCATAACAAAAGATGAGGAATAGCAGGGAATAAACGATTTGTATATGACACCTGTTTCGAACGAGAACCCTTCTCAGCATGCTTACACAAGTTCAATAAGACAGATGTAAAAGTAGTACTAGAAACAAAACAACAGAAGTACGCAACAGCTCATAGAATCTTTTCTCTATCACATCAAGAACAAATTTTGCAATAAAGATACAAGGAAACAAAAGTTTTATTCTATTTCCTTCTAGACATAAAGATTCAAGGAAAGAAAAGCAGAGAAATTTGGATTTTTTTTTATTATCTTATTTTTGATACATGATAAATTTTAAAATTATATAATTAAAATTATATTTATACTACGGTTTGATTTTTGTTTTTAGTTAATTGAAATATCAGAATCTTGTAAGAAAAACTTTTATGATCTATCCATAAGAAAAGGGAGATAATAATGATGAAAAACTTTTGTGATCTCTCTATAAGAAAAGCGAGATAATAACGATGAGGGAATAAATGATGTTTGTATGACATCTGTTCAAAGCGAGAGCCTTCTCCGCATGATAGATGTAAAAGCTAAAAGAAAACTAGAGAAGTGTGTAACAGCTCATTGAATCTTTTCTCTATCACATAAGAACAAATTCTGCAATAAAGATTTAAGGAAAGAAAAGTTTTATTCTATTCCCTTCCCTTCCCTTCCACTCATACATCTTCATGAACTAGTATTCCTTTTGTTTCCCTATATAAATATCAAACATCAAACCACGAAGGCAACGCACTCGCTCATTGTTTTCTTTAGTGCTTTCTACATCTTATTGTGTAAGCTATAAGCAAGAATGGCATCCTGCTCGCAGCACCAGTGTCCAAAGCCACATTTAGAGGGGCAGATTGTGAATGTCAGCTCTAAGGCCTATCTTGGTTATTCTCTGGGTATCGATAGTTGTGGCAATCCAAGACTTGTTCCCAGTAATCCGGTTGACTCAACTCAGGTATATATATTCATTTCCTATTCTATATGTGTTGCATTGAAATTTAGGTCTATATGTTAATATGCACTTTAATGGTTACTTCAATTCTGTCTGTTTGAGTGATAGTTATTTTCTTGAATGACTTTTAATATGTATTTATTATGCATATATAATTGGCAGAACTGGATGAAAGTTAAGGCGGAAGCTGAGAAAGCGGAAGCTGCCCTTCTAAGCTGAGGGTGACGAGGTATTAATGAGTGATTTGTTTTAAGAGGAATGTTGCAGTAGAGATCGTGTACTCATAATGTTTCACTACAGAGATTGTTCATTTTCAAGGTGTTTTTGAATCATAATGATTCTGCAATTGGCTTTTCATGAGGAAGTGTGGCATTCTAAATTCAGGTGGCCTTGACCGCGGTTAAGTTTGATAAGATTGAAAAAAGCATGCTGAATGTGTTGTGGACTGAAAAAGACTCAGAACCGGGGTTTGAGAACATACTCAAGGCGAATGACCTAACCGTAATTCATGAGAGTGTGCTCTGGACTGCAGAGGAGGGGGACGAGGGTATTAAAGTTATGCTACGGGTCAGGAACTGCCAGGATAATCAGCTCTGGGCCACCACGATCATCCCAGCCCCCAACTAGAAGGATTATCATAGTATATCACGGATGGAGATATATATTTGCTATAAATATGTTATCTTTTAAGGCTATACATATTTTAAGCCTGTAACTGATAGTTGTGGAGATCAGGAGCATATCTTGGTCACCCTAATCTTATAAATAAAGGTGTTGCATGTTTTAGAGTACTTGGTTTCTATTGATACTTACAATTGATACATTAGATAGAATTTGAAAATTTTAATTTATAATTTTCTTTATTTTCATTAGATAAAATTTTGTATGAAAGAAAGAATAATTTTAATATGTTTTTTTTTTAAATTTAAGAAATTTATTTTTAGAAATATTCAGTTTGAAAACATCAAAAGAAATTAAAGACTAAGGTTTGAAATAATAACTGCTCAAGTAACTATTATAACTGCTCAAGTAACTAATTATGTTTATTCTTACATAATTTGTTTAATCAATCTTATTATATTTGTAACTTGAATTTTAGATAAAAGTTAATTTATTTTAAAATCACATTTCATATTCTCATAAAATGCATACTTTGGCATCTAATTTCAATGGATTTCCCATGCCTAAATATACTCCACTAATTCTTCTTTAGAAAATAACTAGCACTTGCACCAACGAGGTGCAATGTTTATGCCGATAGGAGCATATGTTGTACGTATTTCAGAAGTACACTTGTATTCAAACTTTATAAAATCTAAATTTTTTGACATTTTCAAAAAGTGTAGTTATACTTTTAATTTAAAACATTTACTTCATACACCTAACATGTGTTGATGGTTTTGAGCATCTCATCAAAACATCACAAGCTCAAAAATCTCCCAATTACTATATAATATACAAAAATATAATAGGTTGCATACAATAGCCAAAGTAAACTAAAATTATTGATTTAATTTTTTAAAATAAAATAGATTTGTTAATATTATCATTAAACTAATTTCATATGTTTATTTATAAGACAAATTAATAAAACTTACATATTATCATTGAGATCAATACTTGTTTAAAATCTTAAAATATAAATGTCATGTTGTATAATTAACTTCGTAAATTTAATTGCGTTTTACAATACTAAAGACTGTTACATTAGTTTAAAGAAGAAGATCCTTAATTTCAATGTAATTATAAAATGAAAATAATATTTAGATTTAAGAAAAATTAAAGAAATTATAATTTCAAATGAAAAACAATAATTTGTAAATTGAATTTCCTCCTCCTCATCATCATGTTCTTGTTCTTCCTCATCTCTTCCTCCTCCTCCTCCCCCTCATCATCATCATCATCATCATCATCATCATCTTCCTCTTTCTTCCTCTTCCACTACTTTTTTCTCTTCCTTCTCCTCCTCCTCTTCTTCTGCCTCTTCTTCCTCTTCTTTGTCTTCTTCTTCTTCCTCTTCTTCTTCTTCTTCTTCCTCTTCCTCTTCTTCCTCTTCCTCTTCCTCTTCTTCTTCCTCTTCTTCCTCTTCTTCTTCCTCTTCTTCCTTTTCGTCTTCTTCTTCTTCCTCTTCTTCCTCTTCGTCTTCCTCTTTGCCTTCTTCCTCTTCATCTTCCTCTTCTTCTTCTTCATCATCCTCTTCTTTTTCTTCTTCTTCTTCATCTTCTTCTTCGTCTTCTTCTTTGTCTCCTCCTCCTCCTCCTTTGGTAAAACAGTAGCCATAGCAACTGCTTTATGAATTTCATTCTCCGTACTGATTTCATGCTCTCCCACAAAACCATTGGAAAACCTTATTTTCATTGGTGATCCAGGGGGAGTACCTTCACATATGTCAAATACCAACTGCTTCTTCATAATCCTGAGATTGTCTCTCTTTCCCTAGTTTTTGATGTGTTTCAATTGTTTCCAAGGGGGAGCCATCTATAGTATGATAAAGAATTTCTAGTATTCATTCAATGATCACTTCCTTCAAATGAATTGCGGTACAGAAGTTAAATTTTATTTATTTATTCTCTCTATTAGTTTTTTTTATGAATAGTATACTTTAACTTTAATTGAAATAAATAATCACACCTCTTCATTTAAAAAAGTTGATTTTTTTTTATTATATTAGTGTAACACTAAAACAATTCTATAAATAATATTAAAAATATTTTAAATTAAAAATAAAATAAATCCTTAAAATAAATTATTGTATTAAAAAAATAAAACCAGAAAATACTTACGAAAATTTCCTTCAGCTTATTTTTCACTTGAGCAAAACTATTATAAAAATTAAATATAAAAACTATACCCTAACACATGCACATCTTAGATTTGAAATACTTTTGTCCTAATTTTCAATTTTGCCGAAGACCAAGAATGACTAAAAGGAGGAGGACGATGGAGAAATTACAGACCTTAAAAGTTTATTCACAAGTATGAACACATCTAAATTTATCCCAAAGAAGAAACAAATGCAGACAAATTCAATGACAGGAGGGCAAGGGGAGATAAATGAACTCAGCTAGGTTTATTTGGAAAAAGAATTACAGATCTCTACGTGAAGAATTTACAGAGCTAAACTTTAATCACAAATAAATCTATTGGACAAAATCAATCTGCACATTTAATGACGCTCTCTGTATCTTTACAGAGTACGAACTCATTTAAATTAAATTCATTAAAGGAAAGCGAAGATATTCGTTTAAATTTAACTAAAAAAAATGCCATAGGGCAAACGCGGACCTTATTTACAGGCTTTATTCAGAGATCAGATTATATATTCAAAGTGAAGATCCGGTACAAATTTAAATTGCCGAAGATTTCGAATTGCTCAATTGTATTTGATGATCCATGACACGTTTGATCTCAGTCTCCCTGTGAATCCTTATTTTCCAAGTGTCAGTTTTGAAATGACACTCTCCACTGCAAACAAAAACAAAAATGAAATAAAATGAATATGAGCATTTTTGTAGTAAAAGTTCAATACGTTTTGCGATCAGACGTAAAATTTCCTGTGGACTTACTGTATGATTGTTTTGACAGTAAAGTCATCTGGACTTCGCCATTATGACAGAATGCATCTCTCATCTCTCCTGTAGAGGCCGGTGGAATTAACACAAACATGAATTTCACGAGAACCACAACTTCATTTCCACAATTTTCCTTCCTCTTTTTCTGCATCATAATTATCATCTTCACCAATAATACCCATCTGCGCCCATGCAACACAGCGAAGAGAGTCTACAACAACAACCATTACACAAATGCAAGCAAAATAGAGAGAAATATCAATGCTGTGGTTAATTATCTTGTCAAATAACAAACAACCAGATGTTGGATTTCAGTTAGAATTAGGCACTCCATGCTATTAATTATTAAAAAACGGTTATGACATGCAAAGAAGATTTTGCTATCTTTTTTTTTGATCGATGAAGGGCCGAAGCCGAGATTTTTATATATATAAATATAAACATAAATTAACAAAGTATCTATTATCAGTTCAAGTCCACTGTTGCAGGGCCTAATGTTCAGAACAAAATCATTTCAACTTTCAACAATAGTAATCGACTGAAATTGATATTTACTTCTAAAACCATCAATTTTGGTACTTCCTGTCGCAAAAACCATCTACAAGTTTAAAATTGAAAAACAACGGTCATATCTTGGTGCTTGTAGGGAATCGACAGCCCATATTCAAACTGAGACCAGCTTTAAGTCCCGACCGTAGACCCTCTTATTTTTCCCGAGCTTTGGGACTTAACCTTTATCTTTAGTCGCGCAACTACGATCACAAACCCACTCAGAAGTCTCCGGCCACATCACCAGTCAGCAGCCAACCAGAATCAAGCAACATGGCAACACTAGCACCATGGACCCGCCTTAACTCCGCAACGGCGACATTCAACAATTGTCGCATGATCGCATAGCCAAGAAATGGGCTATGTGAACATGCGACACACCTCCACGTCACCCTTCTACCTTGCCACATAACCGCCACCTTTAACACATAGGGTTTGTCGCATGATCACATAGCATGAAACTGGCTCATGCAAACATGCAACAAACCGTCAACACTTGCCACCATCAACTTCCAACTAGGAACCACCATGTCAGCAAGACCGAACAACTGGCGCCACATCAAACACATTACAACCTTAGCTCTGGTGACAATTTTCCACATTACCGCTCCCCGACCAATGAAAATCACGCACACCAGCATCTCCATAGCACGTTGGATTCACTAAAAACAAGCCCCTTTAAATCGACGATCGGCATATGATCTCAAGGGGGGAGAATATTCCTTGAGATCATACGCCAACCGTAAATCTTGATACACGCTGGCCAACCCGCAAACCCCTCTGACAATGGCCCCATCTATAACTTCCATGTCGTCGCCACATCGACCAATCAGAAAATGCCACATCACCACCTACCACCAGGCTAAGGAACAGGTGTCAACCAGTCGCATGATCGCATGTCAAAAGACTCTAACATGCAATCATGTGACAGCCAACCACAGGATGCCACATAACCACCAGTGGGACCACTGCCCTTCTCAGCCAACGGGCCCAGCACAAGAAGTAACCGGTCGCATGGTCGCATGTCAGAAATTTCTGACATGCGATCATGCGACAACTAATCATTTTAAAGCCCTTGAAGACCCGGGCCCACCAACTGGTTAGACTTGCACAGTTAGGGAATGCAAACAAAAAGATCAGATTTTCAAGGACATGCAGTTGTGGATTAACCAAAATTATATATGTTCATGGCTTAATTTGAATTTTTTTCGGTTAAATTTTTTTTGGGTTTCTTTTTGTTCTGGTTATATTTTTTTTCAATTATATATTTTCCCCATTTTTCAATCAGCTGACACTTTTCCCTCCGCTGACACTTTTTCGTCAATGGGCTATGCCCATAAAAAACCTATCAGCTTAAAAATGATTGAAAATGAAACTTGCCACTTTAAGAGGCCCCACACCTTTCTTATTTTCACGTGAATATCTTCTATTACAAATTTTATTTTTTAATTTTTAATTTTAATAAATGTCCATCGATCATTCTTTTTGAGAAAAAACCCCATTAATTTAAATGCATGCTACTCAATATTTGCATACCAATAAAGTAAACATATTTATAGAACTTTTGTGGAAATTATTCATAAAGAAAGTCTTCATAAGAGAAAAATAGAATGAAAAAATAATATTACAACTCTTATTTCTATGTCTAGTTTGAAATCTAGTAATCCAACTTATTTTTTTCAAATCCTCTAGATCACTATCAATTGTTGAAATATTGTAGTAAATCTTCACTAGCTCATTGTACATATTAATGATCAATAAGCTTTCCACCTTTTCCTAAATTATTTTTTGGTCTTATAGGAAAACATTAAGGTAATTTTAAGCATATTATCTCATGGTTGTAATTCTTTTGATTTGTGCTTTCACATGTAGTTGGTATTCCATACACATTTTCTTTGAATATTCAATGTCATGATATGTAGATTCTATCAATTTGTTTTGAAACACTACGCTTATGTCAAGCCCAAGGGTTTCTCCTTTTTTATGTCTTGGACCATTCAAAAAATTCATGTAACCAATACTTATGTTATTAGTGTCATGGTGTCAACATACCCTTTTCTTTTCTAATCTTGATACTAGTATTTGTCATTTAGTCCAACTCTTTAGCTTCCCTAACCTATAAATCTCTAATGGTACATTTAGTGGTAAAAAATTCTTATCTATTTAGAAACCTTGAAATCAAATGTGTCATGAATCTCAATGAGATAAAATGCCACAATCTAGATGCAAGCTATAAATACCTTGAGTAACTAGGGGAGAGGACCCAGTTGTTGAACACCCTAACTTTGCACTTCTCAAAATCCTACGTGGAAATTTTAAATCATTTCTAACTTTGGGATAGTAGCTTACTTCATGAATCTCTTGCTTATAACTAAGGTTTCAGAGTGACATCATCAAATATCATGCCACTTCAGCGTATTTTTTTCAAAGGTGTCCAAAGTAGACCAAACAAAAGTGAGACCAATCATAGTGAATTACGGACCCCAATACTTGTGCAGTTGATGTGGCATCACATGATTGCTTGCTTTTTAGAATAAAAGGTACATTTCATTTAATGATGAGTAGTCATCATTAGCAAAAACAACTTTAAATTCACAACTATTGCTATAATATTGTCAAAAATATTGGATATTAAATCAACAATGGTTATTAAGTTAACAACTACTATCACAACCATTAGAACGTGTTCAAGTACTGGGTCCTCTACCCTAATTGAATTAAAGGTTATACATATTTTAAGCCTATACATATAGGTGTGGAGATCAGGAGCATATCTTTCAAGGCTATACATATTTTAAGCTTGTAACTTATAGGTGTGGAGATCAGGAGAATATCTTGGCTACCCTAATCTTATAAATAAAGGTGTTATATGGTTTAAAGTATATGATTTCTATTGATACATTACATAGAATATGAATATTTTAATTTATATTTTTCTTTATTTTGATAAGATATAATTTTGTATAAAAGAAAGAATAATTTTAATATCTTTTTAAAAATTTATGTCATTTATTTTTGGAAATATTAAGTTTGAAAATATTCAAAAGAAATTAAATACTAAGGTTTGAAATAATAAATATAATAATCTTTCAAAATTTTAGATGTCAATATTTTAAATATAAAATAAATTATTTTACAAGAGTGGACTTCTTAATTTTATATAGTGTGGTTTATTAAGAAATATATTATTGAGGATTATTTTGACATGCTAATAATGTTAATTAATAACTAAAGAATTATTTATTTGAAAAGGATATGAAATTATTTTAAGACTTACTTGTATCTAGTCATTAAAACTATTATAATTGCTCAAGTAACTAACTCTATTTATTCATAGGTAACTTATTTAATCAATCTAATTATATTTGTAACTTGAATTTTCGAGAAAAGTTAATTTATTTTAAAAATAATATTCCATATTCTCATAAAATGCATACTTTGGGATCTAATTTCAACGGATTTCCTACCGTAAATATACTTCACTATTTCTTCTTTAGAAAATATAAATGACTAAAAAGGAAACTTGCTACTTTAAGAGGCCGCACACCTTTCTTATTTTCTTGTGATTATTTGCATACCAATAAAACAATCATATGTACATAATTTTTGTGGAAATTATTCATAAAGAAACTCTTCAAAGAGAAATAGAATGAAAAAATAATATTATAACTCTTGTTTCTAGATGTCTAATTTGAAAGCTAGTAATCCAACTTATTTTTTTCAAATCCTCCTTTGGATCACTATCAATTGTTGAAATATAGTAGTAAATCTTCATCAACTCATTGTACATATTAATGACCAATAATCTTTCCACCATCTCCTAAATTCTTTTGTGATCTTATAGGAAGATATTAAGGTAATTTTATGCATATCATCTCATGGTTGTAATTAGTTTCATCTCTGCTTTCACATGTAGTTGGTATTCAATACACATTTTCTTTGAATATTGAATGACATCATAGATAGATTCTATCAATTTGTTTCAAAACACTATGCTTTTGTCGAGCTCAAGGGTTATTATACAAAACCCACTATGTAAGCATGTCATTATCACTAAGAGTTATAGCACTTTGGATGTGGTCCAGAAGTTGGTTTTGGATAATGTTCAGACATATAGGACCCTCATTAGAGTACAGCCCCTTAAAGTAGTTAAACACAACCAAATTGATTATATCCTTCTCCTTGACTTCATTCCCTCCTTCATCCATAATAGTAGAGATGATATTTCTTCTTTTGTGGATGCTGGTAGACCTATGGAAGAAGGTTGTGTTCCTGTCTCCTTTAGCAATCCACTGGATTCTGGATCTCTACTTCCAGTAGATTTCTTCTTTTTTCAGAGTTTCCTGCCACTTGTGTCTAGTCAACTCCTCCTCAACCTGAATATGGGGCGGGTAGCTTCCAGAAGCCAAGTGGGCCTGGAGGGAATCTAAGTTTTTAGACAGTTCCATTTTTGCTTTGCGAAAGTCTCTAAAATTATGTTTGCTCTGACCTTTAACCTCTGTTCTGATAATTTCAAGCTTCTGGGCTATTCTGAACATGGTCGTGCCCCTAATATTAGTCTTCCACTAGAATTTCACTTTATCTCAAAAGGATGGGTTAGAGCACCACATAATTTCAAATCTGAAGGGCGTCAAGCTGACTTTAGGGGTGTTAAACTAGAAAAGAAGGAGGGGGTTATGATTCAAAGTAGTTCTAGGGAGGGAAGACAAGGAAGAGTTCAGGCAGAGGTTCCATGAAGAGGTGGCCAAGACCCGATCCAGCCTCACCTAGATGAGGTGGATACCCTTCCTATTATTGGACCAAGTGAAGGGGCTCCCCTTCAGAGTGATGTCAAGAAGACTTATGGAATAGATAAAATTAGCCAGTTCCCCCATGCTATCTGAGTAATCCATTAGACCACCACACATTTCTGAGGTTTAAATTGGGGTGTTAAAGTCACTAGCCAACAAAAAGTTCACAGAATAGTCCTGATCCAACTGATGGCCAAGATCAACCCACAGGGAAGCTCTACCAGATCGAGTATTAGGAGCATAAATATTAAAGGTAATCTATTCAGATCCATTCTTCCTGAAGGTGACAACAAGGAAGTTAGGGGAAGAAGCAGCCAGCTGACCAGTTATCCTATTGGGGTTTCAAAGCCTACCAATACCTCCAGACGCACCTGCAACTTTAGAGTAAAGGAAAGCAACCCCCAGCCAAAGATTGGGCACCAGGGTAGCAAAATTATTAGCAGACAGCTTAACCTCTTGTAAGAGTAGAACATCTAGCTTGAGATAAAAAAGGTAATGTTTGACAACATTTTGTTTAAGGGAGTTGTTCAAGCCCCTCACATTCCAAGAAAGGCAATTCATTTCTTACTTTTGAAACTAGATTCCAGGGTTTGCTGCTTACCTATTGCAACATCCCTTGTGGTCCCTCTCGATCTCCTTGCCCAGTCTGAAGACCTTCCCCTAGATGTTTCCATTCCTACATCAGCCTTTTTAGGCTTAGTTTTCTTTTTTTGGTTTTTCCATTCCCCATCATCATCCTCTAGGCGATCAAGGGAGTTGGAGGAGTTCTTCTTCCCAAGATTTGGGGGGGTTTAGCATCTGGCTTTGGCGATTGTAACTATTATACACTGAGTTTGCACCTTGTCTCAAGCTCTCTTGGTCTTGATAACTCAGTATAACATGGGAATCATCTCAAGGTTGTGGGACCTTTGCTAACCGAGATGAAACCTCCAAGTTCTAGACTAGTTCCTCTTGGATTATCTCCTTAGTTTTCTCTTGATAGGAAAGTAAATCTTTTGAGGGAAAGGGATAGAAGGAGTGCATGAAAGGGAAATAATAGGAAAGCAAAATACCTACTAGGTGATGCACCGAAATGAAATGAATACAATACACTGACCAAACTAGCATGAAGCCTCTCGGATCTAATAGAGCACAATCTCCCTAAACAGGCTTGTATAAGTATTTCATAGGAGGGCTTGGACATAAGACACAACCTATGACCTGCAAGCAAATGTTCTCTTTAGGAAAAGGGCACATAAATGAGATAGAATGATAGGGGCCTAAAGAATACCCACAAAATCACTCAAATCAGATCATACACAGTAGTACACATATAAGATGAAAGAAAGAAGGGCTCTTGAACTCCAAGACTTCTCCAATAAAGCCAGTATATTACATTCAATAAGAGAAATACAGATAAGGAAAAGACTAGAGGGCAGAACAAATGTCACGAATAGCCTCTATTAAACCTGAGATTTCAATGAAAGATTACAAGCTGTAAGAGTCAGAGGGCAGAAAGAATGCCACATATAACTCCTAGAAAGAGAAAACTCTTTTTACAAATTGCAAAACTCTGAGCTCTACAAGCTCCAAAAAACAATATATACATACTCAACTACACGCAGGCAAGAGTCAAAAATCTAACTAGGGTTATAGATTTTACAATATAATAGAAAACCTTAGGTTAAACAAGACTGATCATAAATATATATCTGCAACACTATGTCCGATCAGATATCTTGTTCTTGTGCCCATCTCTGTACTACAATTACCTGCAGACCAACAACCTGGATTCATCATTTGTTCTGCACCAATGTCCCACCATGAATGCACTGATTGGTAGCTCTTCAGGACAAGAGTCAACCCCTGATAGCTAGCCAAACTACCTCATCATCTTCCCTTAACTATGCATGTCCTGCAACATCAATTTCTTGAGCTACCCCACCGCAACATTCTCATAGAAGAAAGTCCGCCAAAACTAGCCGCACCGCTTTGAAATAGCACTAGTCGCATGATCGCATGAGCGCAAAAGCCTTCATGTGATCATGTGACAAGCCTCTTAGAATCTCTCTCCACTACCACATAAGACATCTGGGCCCACAAGAATGCCAACTGCACCACGTGGACCAACCAGAACTTGAACACATCAGTTGGACCCATGACAAAACACCTGAAACACTAGAAGGATCCAACAGTGGTTGCATGATCGCATGGGATTGGAAGATCCCATGCGAACATGCAATCACCATAAATCTTGAATCTACGGGGCCACATGCTATATTTCTGACCCACTAAAGACCATGCCACCAGCCAACCAACGAAACATGGGCATGTCACCAAATTACAGGCTTATAAGTGTGGCTAACGGCTAGTCGCATGTTCGCATAGCCTAAAAAGGGGCTATGTGATCATGCAAAAAACCACTAGCATTCTTCAATAGGATCATCATCAGATAGTCGCATGGTCGCATAACGGGAAAAGGACTTATGCAATCATGTGACAACCCACATAACAGCTTTCCGAAAACCAACTGGGCCCCACTTGTAAGAGTTGCACACTTATGAAATGAATTCCACCAGAGGAAGAAGTCTGAAACATGAAAGGTTGAAAACACAAAGGATTTTCAGACCAAAGGTCGAAAACACAGAGGGTTTTTAGACCAAAGGTTGAAAACATAGAAAGTTTTTGATGTTGAACACTTTTGGAACCCTGCGACCTGAGTATTTCCTAAAACTATTCAAACTTGAATATCTCCCTAGGTATTGTAAATTAGCAAGTGTGATTTGAACTGGGGCTTGACAACACATTGAGGAACATCATGTTTAGATCGCAAGCCATGAAACTTTGAGGATCTACTTCACAAAATGAAAACAAGTTGCAACAGGGTGAGATAAAAATAGAGACCTGGAAACTTGACCAAATTTGTAGAATAGAAAATTTCGGGCAACAATAACTCCAGAGAAACCATAATGGCAGGTTGTTCTTCCTTAGTAGGGCTAGTCATCCTCTTCTTTGGGGGGCGTCATGGGGCTCTTTACCATCTCCGCCATTGGTTGGACAATAGGTTCCTTCATAGCCTCAGGAGAAGCAAGACTTGTGGACCCAACATCCATCTCCAATGGGGGGACAATCTCACCTTCCTAAAGTGCCAGATCTTCAATAGCTAAGGTTTTCATTTCATTAGCCATTGAGGGTGGCCCAGTCTCCACCTTTTCCTCTTCTATGGAGGGAGGACCCTCATCCATTCCTTTGTCCTTGTTCCCTTTTTTTGTCCCAACTTGGAGGATGTACAAGTGTCACTAGAGTGGCCGCTACTATCATAGTTCTGGCAAAATAGGGTAGCATTAAAATACACCAACCCTTGGGTCCATCTACCCAGTTTAGATTTTAAAATGACAAAGTTGGGTAAGGTTTTATTCAGAGTGACATTTACACAGAATCTAGAAAACACTAGCCTAGATTTAGAATGGGTCACTTGGTCTGCTATGATGAAAGAGCTAAAGGAGTCACCACTCCATTAGAAGACTTGCTCATCCCAATACTCGAGTGGGAGGCCAGGAAGATGAACCCAAACTAGGGCTGTTCTTGTTAGATCCATCGCCAGGTTGAAATCAGGTTTCCATTTTTGCAAGGGCTAGAAAGTGCTTTCCATAAACCCATGAACCTAACAACACACATGATAGGTACTTGAGAGTGGTAAACTTAAACAAAAAAAGACCTCTCGGCATAGCAGAAACCATGACAAAACCCTTGATCTTCCACTAGTTCAACACCCATTTTCTAACCATTTCTATGGTAGGTCAAAAGTTAAAGAATCGACCAACTAGGGTTAGCTGAAAGTCTACCATCATTCTATTCACCACTAAGTCTGGGAGCAACTGTTCAACACCTTCCTCAGTCTAAATGAAATCCACCAATAGAGCCTCCAAGGATTGGTGTGCTTCTCCAACAAGGGCCCCTTTCCAGTTGGGTTTTGGGGGGGACAATGGGGTATCAACGGAAGTGGACACTTTTTGAGATTCCCTCGTTGACTCAATCGTTGGTGCCGTGACAGAGGAATTCATGGGAATGGCCTGGGGTCCATCAGGGCCAACATGCGGGTTAGCCAGGGGGGCAACATCTCCCCCTAGGGAGCCAGGCATGGGAACCTGCAGTTTGAAATTTGAGCTTGAGTGGGAAAGTTGCAAAGTGCATTCAAAATGCAACCAATTAAAAAACAAGTATATTTAAAAAAATGTTATATAGTTTGAAAGTTATAGTTATTTTTTAATAAGTCTATCAATCAGGACTAGAAAGATAACAAGTAGGTGTATGTCTGACCACATTAAAAAAAATCAAATGATAATATTTTTTTATAAGATTCTAGATAAAAGTAGTAGACTCATGTACGGATGTGATGTATATTCTTTTGTATTTTTTTTGCAAGTAAATAATTAATTATGATTTTTTTGCTATAAATTTTCCTGAATATAAAACCTCTCATGTCAGGCCACCTTAACTTAGTCTAAACTTCATCAAATTGAAAGAATTGTTTATTATTTGTATTAGGTGAATCATAGAATGTGATGAATTTTTCAGATTTTAAAAATGTTGTATTGTCTAAAAGTTATAATTGTTTTTCAAACAGTCTATCAATCAAGACTTCTTTTTGACATCACCACTTTTTGGCATACCATGATCCTGCACATACCCATTCACTTTTAGAAATAAAATAGAAACACATCACTTCTCTCATACACTAAATGCATTCATCCTTTCCTCTTTCATTTGTTTTCCCCTCAACCTTCTCTACACATAAATCACTTGCACTTTCAAAACATAAATAATATTTCCTTTTAAAACCCTTACTTTCCATTTTCTATTTCAATGATCCGAATAGATATAGGGTAAAGTATTTAACCTTTAATTTCTTATAATCATAAATGATCCAATGAATCATTTCTGTCACAAGTCTAACTACCAAAAAATTATCATCTATGACATTGTATACATCTAGTTGAGGATTGAGATTTAAATGTGGTTTTAATAATGTCTCATCCTACATAAAGGAATATACTTTTAAGGACATTAAAAAGGAAATTACATCCTTATACTATTTTTAGTAACACTGCATGTTCCTTCCCCTTATTATTTCACCTAGAGATACCCTTCTACCCTTAACATAACTTTTCATGAAGCCACATATTAAATCAAGTTTTCTTTTAGAAGTTTACATCCGTCAATACCTTTCATTACAAAGGTTTGCATAGAACCAATACTTTGTGGAAGACATGAGTAAACATACATCTTATCAATCATTACTTTAAATTATATTTCAAGAATCACAAGAGAGATAGGGTATGAAATACCTAACTATAATCCTTCTTGATTAACCCATAAACAATCCATTTTGACATTCCTGAACTACCCATCCCAAATACATAACTTACAATTTCCATTTCCATTTCCAATTACAATTACAATTGGTGCACATGGCCTGAAGGCATACAAAAATATATTTACATCAAGTTTCTCAAAGGCTTACAATACATCTTAGCATCTTGAATACAAAATATAGAGATATTTGATACGACAAGCAAAATCTTCACCACTTAATACATCTGAGTTCAAATCAAGACACAACCCACAAACAATACCTCAAAAAAGATTTTCCACCAAACTATGTGAAATTGGTAAAGTTCCACCCCTCATGCTAGGAGATAGAACCAAGGTACTCTCAAGAACTTAAGGCAATTTTGGCCTAAAGATTGACAAAAACATATTGACTTTTTTGCGGACTGAAAAAGAAGTGGAACCAGGGTTTGAGAACATACTCAAGAAAATGAGATAACCGTAATTCAAGAGAGTGTGCTCTGGGATGAAAAGGATAAGGGGGAGAAGGGTATTAAAGTTATGTTGTGGGTCAGGAACAACCAGGATAATTAGCTGTGGGACACCGCGATCACTATCCTAGCCCCCGACTAGAAAGATTATCATAGTATATGATGTATAGAGATATATATTTCTATAAATATGTTATCTTTTAAGGCTATACATATTTTAAGCCGATAACTTATAGGGGTGGAGCTCAGGAGCATATGTTGGGCACTCTAATCTTATAAATAAAGGTGTTGTATATTTTAGAGTAGTTGGTTTCTATCGATACTTACAATTGATACATTAGATAGAATTTGCATATTTTAATTCATATTTTTCTTTATTTTTATAAGATAAAGTTTTGTATAAAAGAAATAATTATTTTAATATTTTTTTCTAAATTTAAAAAAAAATTCTTAGAAATATTATGTTTGAAATTGTTTAAAAGAAATTAAATGCTAAGGTTTGAAATAATAAATATTATAATCCTTTAAAATTTTAGATGTTAATATTTTAAATATAAAATAAATTATTTACAAGAGTGAACTTCTTAGTTTTATATAGAGTGGTTAATAAAGAAATACATTATTGATGATTATTTTCACATGCTACTAATGTTTTTTATTAAGTAAAATAGGTTTTACAGGGCACCTGAAACCCACAACATAGAAATAAAAGATATAAACATTCACAGATCTTAGGTAATGTTTTTGCTAATGAAAGGACAGGCCATAGAAAGGCCAGACAAGAAAAAATCCCAAAAAAGAAAGACAAAATAGAGAAAAAAGGTGGGCACCATAAAGCAACTTAAGCCAGACTCCTGCGCATGACAACAACATTGCTTTCGAGGGCCTCCATTAGTTCTGCTACCTGTTTAACATACTAGATGTCTTGGGAGGCATGGGATCCTTCCTTCTCCATGTTTTTCTTTGTTCTCGCCCTAGCTCTTTTGTCTTGGCCCTCGCTTGGCTTCTTCTTCCCTACCTCCGTAGTTCTCTTTTCAGTCCTGCTATCCATTTTTTCTTCCATCTTGTTGATAAGAAGTTTTATGTTGTTATTGGAAGCTTTTAGTATGTTGAAGTTTTTCTCTGCAATACCCTTAAGGGTTTCATCTAGACTGATTATTTTTTATTCCACGTGTTGAACACTTGTCTCTAGGCTTTTCTTACAATGTGTTGTCTCCTTGTCATCAACACCCTTAATTTTTTCTTTAAGGTCATCTATTTCATGGTAAAACCATTTAAATGACCTATACTGATCTAGCATGCTATTCTTAGTGTTGTTGAGGAAGTCCAAATCTGTTTCCCTGGCTTTATCGCTTAGGACCACCAGTGCAGGATCAATCAAGTACTCCTTGTGGACAATATCTTGACCACCCTAATCTTATAAATAAATGTGTTGTATGTTTTAGAATTACTTGGTTTCTATTGATACTTACAATTGATACATTAGATAGAATTTCAATATTTTTATTAAATTTTTTTTTTTATAATATAAAATTTTGTATAAAAGAAAGAATAATTTTAATATTTTTTTAAAATTTGAGAAATTTATTTTAGAAATATTAAGTTTGAAAATGTTCAAAAGAAATTAAATACTAAGGTTTGAAATAATAAATATTATAATGTTTCAAAATTTTAGATGTTAATATTTTAAAAATAAAATAAATTATTTTACAAGAGTGGACTTCTTAGTTTGATATAGTGTGCTTTATAAAGAAATATATTATTGATGATTATTTTGACAATGTAATAATTTTAATTAATAATTAGAAAATTATTTATTTTAAAAGAATATGAAATTATTTCAAGACTTAATTTTATCTAGTCATTAAAACTATTATAATTGCTCAAGTATCTAATTTCAATGGATTTCTCACTCTAAATATACTTCACTATTTCTTTTTTAGAGACTAAAAATGATTGAAAATGAAACTTACGACTTTAAGAGGCCCCACACCTTTCCTATTTTTAGGTGAATATCTTCTATTTAAATTTTTTTTTTTTTTTTTTTGTTTAAATAATACCCATCTATGATACTTTTTTAGAAAAAACACCATTAATTTAAATGCATGCTACTCAATATTTGCATTCCAATTAAAAAAAAATATGTATAGAATTTTTGTGGAAATTATTCATAAAGAAATTCTTCATAAGAGAAAAATAGAACGAAAAAATAATATTATAACTATTATTTTTATGTGTAGTTTGAAATCTATTAATCCAACTTATTTTTTTCAAATCCTCCTTTGTATAGCTATCAATTGTTGAAATATTGTAGTAAATCTTCACGAGCTCATTGTACATAGTAATGATCAATAAGCTTTCCACCTTTTCCTAAATTCTTTTGTTGTCATATAGGAAGACATTAAGGTAATTTTATGCATATTATCTCATGGTTGTAATTCTTTTGATTTTTGCTTTCACATGTAGTTGGTATTCCATACACATTTTATTTGAATATTCAATGTCATGATAGATAGATTCTATCAATTTGTTTTGAAACACTACACTTATGTCAAGTCCAAGGGTTTCTCCTTTTCTATGTCTTGGACCATTCAAAAACTTCATGTAACCAATAATTATGTTGTTAGTGTCATGATCTCAACATACTCTTTTCTTTTCTAGTCTTGATTCCTCTATTATTCATTTAGTCTAACTCTTTAGCTTCCCTAATCTATAAATCTCTATTGGCACATCTAGTGGTAAAAAAATCTTATCTATTTAGAAACCTTGAAATCAAATGTGTCATGAATCTCAATGAGATAAAATGCCACAATCTAGATGTAAGCTACAAATACCTTTAGTAACTAGGGGAGAGGACCCAGTTGTTGAGGACCCTAACTTTGCATTTCTCAAAATCATACGTGGTAATTTTAAATCACTCTCATTTGTTTATAGTAGCTTACTTTGCAAGTCTATTGCTTATAACTATAGTTTTAGAGCCACATCATCAAATATGATGCCACTTCAACATACTTTTTTCCAAGGTGTCCGAAAAAGCCCCCAAAAAAATTGAGACCAATCATAGTGAATTAGGAACCCCAATACCTGTGCAGCTAAAGTGGCATCACATGATTGGCTTCTTTTTAGAACAAAAGGTACATTTCATTCAATTATGGGTAGTCATCATTAGCAAAAACAACATTAAAGTCACAACTATTGGGTACAATATTGTCAAAAATATTGGATATTAAATCAGCAACAGTGGGTATTAAGTTATTAACTATTAGTGTAACCATTGGAACATGTTCAAGTATTGGGTCCTCTCCCCTAAGTGAATTAAAAAAGAAATGGTTGCACATAGATAGATTTCCTTCCTTAGGTAGGAGATTAGTTGAAATGGTTCATTTGGTTGGGCATTGCATGGAGGGTCAAAGTAAAGTTATGCCAGCAGTGTCAATTTAGGAGAAGGGAAACATGGGAAGAGGACAACAGTGTTGTCACTATTAATTGAAAATACAATAAATGATGTTGCTAATGTGTAAAGTAAAGCATAAATTTCATCAAGGAAAATAATATTTTAGAGCACTAGTAAAGCACAATGATATGGTGGTTAATGTTGATACAAGCCAAAGATGATGATCAGAATAGAGCCAGTTGCAAGGTACCAAGCAATATGTAATCATTAGTAAAGATATTTAATTAAACTATGTAGCATAGCTACAAGGAAAATAACAATGAGTGGAAATAGTAGGACAAATCTATGTTCAAGTACATGCACTTATAGATATTGATAGGTGATCAATGATCATGGAGAAACAAAGGCGCTAAGGCATTAAGTTACATGGTCTCATGCATAGAGACATTTCATTTCAAATGAGATAATATTTTACACATCTAGTATAAATCATCAAATAATATGACAACATGGATCAAAAAATTTGAGAGTTTCCCCTAATAAAATGTGGTCACATTCTGAAGTTACATTTTTATGAAAAAAGAAAGTTAAAAGGCTTTTAGTTTAGTAATCTTTCTATGCATACTAAGTGTATACATTGCCTCAACCATAGAGATATTTCATTTCAAATGAGGTCAACATGATATTAGATCCCTTTGCATGAAAGGAAATAAGAAACTCTTCTATAAACTATTGTTGTAGAGGTGAGAATAAATTTATTTGAAAAGGGTTCCAAATTAAAAATATGATCATAATCAAAAAGTGTAAAATAGAAACAAAAAAAAGAACTTCTATTAAAATTGGAAGTGTTCATGAATAGGTTGGTTATGCATATGGGACATTTATTCAGTAGCATGACTCTTTGTTGGGCACCACAAAATTTCATGTGGATACACTATTTACATTGTGCAACTAATCTGAGCACCATGGAGATACTACTTACAGAATACCCAGTGTCTTATTTTTGTAGTTGATAGAAATGACAGAGATTGTGTTGTTAATATTTTGTGGTAGCAAGAAATTGGGGAATCACATTATTTATTATTACATTCTAGAGAGCTCAAGAAAAAATTAATTGATAGGGGGTGGTCCCACAATAGTGAGTGCCACTTTTTGGCCAACTTTGACACAAAGATCACAATTTTGAGGAAAAATCTCACTTTCAAACACATGTTGCCGCAAAACTATTAGGAATTTGAAGATGATTTAAACTAGAGTCTTTTAGATTTTTATTTATAGTTTTTAAATATTTTTTTTTTAAAAAAAAAATCATTTAAATTCATTTTTCCTTCTCCTTCTAAAAGTGGTTTGCGTGAGAAAACTATGTTTTTAAGGAGGTACTATCACTTGGATTAGCATAACCTTTTTTTAAAATACAAGAATGATGTAATTCTTTAGAGATTATATTTTTAGCTTCAATATCTAAATGATGAAATTGGTTTTATTCATTTTGGATCAATATTTCATAGTTTATTAAGTTTTAAAGTGACAGTAACTGTAATCTAGACATAAGGTCACTTGGATCGCTCTAACTTGATCTAGTTATATCGAAATATTTTATTTTATTTTTTAATAGAAAGGTAACACAAATATGCTTTTCCTACATAATTTTCATAATATTCTTTTTATCATTTACTATTTTTCCCGAAGTCGTGAAGAGACAGGTTGTTGAATGACCAAACAACCTATGTTTAGTTAAAGTAGTATTTAAAAGTGACAATAAACTCAATATGTATAAAAATTATATTCATTAGAAAGCTTATTCTGAATAGCATCTTTTGACATCATTTGTTTGAAAAAATCATCTTGTTTAGTCCTTGTTTTAGGCCCCAAAAGACCATTTTTCTGCAGTTGAGTTGTTTTCTAAGAGCAAATTTTATTTTTTTCGGCTTCATGCGAAGACAGTCTTCACACGAAGCCACCTGGGGGTCTTCATTCGAACACCCCTCGCACGAAGCCCCCTGAGTGAAAATTTTGTGGCCAAAATTTTTCCCAGGGGTACTTCACATGAAGCATCCTAGTCGGCCATTAGAATATTTTTAATTTTTTTTTTTTAAATGGTATAAAAGTAAAAATTTTCATTTCTATTTTACATCAAATCGTAATTAATAAATTCACATTTTCTATTATTGAAGGCATTTTTTGAAGAAGGAATTTTTTTTGATGATCTTATGGAAGACATTTTTTGGAGCTTGAAGAAATGGGGAACAAGAAGGGAAGACAAAGTAAATCTTCTAGAAAAAGGTCACCCGGTACTGAACAAAGAAATCATGAAGCTGCATTGGCATATTATCATAAAACTAAAGAAGCTGAAAGACAAGCTGAAGTAGGAGGGTCAAGTCAAGTCGAAGAATAGCACATTGAAGAAGGGTCAGAATTACTCCCTAGAGAGGCTCAAACAATTGATGTTTGAGAAGGGTCAACATCACGTGCTCCTACTGGTATGAATGAACTTTTAAATTTAGCTCAAAGTGTAAAGAAAAATATTAGTTATAGAAACTTAGATCATTTACTTACAATGAATGTGGACACTTTGAGATCACTTGCTAATGCTCAACAATTAAGTCTTGCTAAGAAGAGATCAATGAAAATGATAGCAAGAGAAATATTGGGTAAATGTGATAATTTTGAAACACTTGAACAAGCTCAATTGCTTTCACTTATACTTATAGACAAAATGTTGGAAGGGGCATTAAAATTATTTGGTATAGACACATCATCAAAGAAGAGAAAAGTTATTGACATGCAAATTGATATGATTGAAAATCTTAAGAAAGGTTTGAGCCAGTTAGGGAAGCGATCTTGGACTATAGATAAGTCCATTACAAGAAAAGTTTTGTTGACATCCATTGTAGGTAACAGTATGAGATGAAAAAGAAATATATCTTCAGTTTCATCTCACATTGGTTTTAATAGGAAAATAATATCACGATATGTTAATAAGAGAATACTTTTGGATGATAGCACCTTGGAAGGCAATTGGGCAATCATGTGTAGAGTTCCTCATTCTGATAGGATTGATGAAGAAACAAAAAATTTGATCACATCATTTTGGAATGATAATACATGTCCTTCATCAAATACTAGAGATGTTATCAGACATAGAATTTCAGCTAATCAATATGAATATCATATGAAACATTGGTTGGACACAACACAACATGAAATGTATGTGTCATTTTGTAGTTCAAATCCTAATATAAAGATTGGGTAAAAATTGTTTGGAAGATTGAAGCCATATTATATTAGGACAAACAAAGTGTTTGAAACTTGTTGTTGTCGTTATCATATTGAATTTGATCTCCACTATCAAGTTTTTTGAAAGTTTGTAGAAGACATTTATGATTTTGAAAAGGCTCCTCCTACTAGACGAAGTGAGTTCATCTCATCCATTTTATGTGATAAAAGAGATGATGTAGCTGGATAAATAAATTGCATAAAAGGAATATGCCAAACATGTGCCGATTTGTCTCTTTTTCCTTTGAAAAATGAAGATATTGATGTAAAAAAGATGGCAAATTGCAAGAGTTACAAATATGCAAAGAATGAAACAAAATTTGGGAAAGAATCCAAAAGGTTAGAATATGTTGAAGAGGAGATAAATGTTGGAGTTTTTATGAAAAAATTTAAAAAATTGATTCAACCCTACATTCATCATGTTTTTTTAAAAAAGTGGCAAGCACAACAATGTCAAACACTAAGAGACAATTTCCCACTTGGAACTATTGTATCAGTTGTTGATTTTGTAGAAAATTATTCTTTTGTTCATCAAAAGGCAATTCAGTCATAATACTATTTTTCAGAGCAAATTTCTATTCTGATACATGTGTGTTATCAACACACACAATTAGATTTGGATGTTATTGAGATCACATTTGAAGCATGGGTCATCAAGAATGAATATCATTTTTATATAAGTGATGATAGAGAGCATGACATTCATTATGTGGAACACTGCTTCAAGATGTTTTTTTGCAAATGTGAAAGAAAGAGGTATAAAAATTGATAAACATTATGTTTGGTTAGATGGATGTGTTCTGCAATTTAAATCATCAAGACCATTTTATGCACTATGTAGATATCATCGTAATGAAAACATACCACATGTCTAGAGTTTCTTTGGGAGTGGACATGGAAAATGTGAACATGATGGTGCCAGAGCTTGCATCAAACGTGCTATACGAAAGTATCAAATGAATTATAAGGGAGTGCATATAAAAAATGCACATGATGTGGTTGAATGGTGCAAGACACATTTCACACCAAATGAGAATGACCCGTCATTAGGATTGACTCAGGCGCTGCCATATAGAAAATTTTGGGAGATAAAAGGTATGCACACATTTTTTAATTATTTGAAAGTCTTTAAAATTTTAATGATATTTTTTATTCAAATTATATTTATATAGAATGTATTAAATATATGTGCATTTGTTCAGGTGTGGATAGAAAAATTATGCATGGTTGCAATAGGATAGAAAAGACATGATCTTTGCATTCAGTTATGAGTACGAATTGTCGCAATTGGATGTTGAACACTAGGGACTACTCATGCTTTTGTTGTCACTGCATTGCTGACAATTATGAGGAATGTATCAATCAAGATTGTGGATATGTGGGTGCATGGAATCTAGTGCCACTAGTTGTTACTAATACATTTGATAGAGACGAAGATGAAAACTTCGATGATGTTCCTTTGATTTCTACTGATTATGATCATATCTTAGGATTGGTCAAAATTGGTAAGTATATAAATAAATTTCTCATTATATGGTACACTGAGTTGTGTACACACTAAAATGGTGCACTTCTATGAACCATTACATGCAAGGTTGCTCAAGAATGAGGCCTCACAAAGCGGCTCATAGCTCTCTATGCATGGAGTTGCAAGGGACTATGATGTATTTGCTCTCAGCTAGAGCTACAAGCTTGTGACCTTGCTAGTCAACCACACAACGAGAGATTCAAATGAGGACAAGGGAAAGAGTGCCAATATCCTCAAGAATCACTATGAAAATGCAATACAAGCTAGTCTATGGAAATGAAAATGCAATGCAACTAAGCTATGAAATGGAAAGAACAATTGTTACAAATCCTTCCTATTTAGACTATGTGAGATTAATCTATTGCATAAAAAGAAATCTACACTAAGAATGCCATTATCATGCAACTATGAAAGCAAATATGAACTAGATGGAATGCAACAAAGATCTTCAAAGCTTGGATGCAAAAGTGTCTTCAAAGAAAGCTCCAAATGACCTAGAAAACCTGCATCATAACAACAGCATGAAAGAGATGGATATGCAAATGAAGGAGAGAGCTCTCCTTTTATAAGAAATGCAAAGGAATGGGCCATGGAGATTAAGAGGCAAAAGTCTTAATCAGTGGTGGAGCTTGAAAGAGGAGAAATCCATGTGCACAAGTATCTTCCAATAGGAAAATAGGAGTTGACTTTATGTTCATATAAGACAAAAAGTGCTTTTCTCCTTTTTGTAAAATAAGAATAATGCTTTATTTGTGCAACTTAGGATAAGAGGAAAAGGTGGGGCTTTTTATTTAATCAAAAGGGGAGGAAATATTCCTTTTAATCAAATAAAGACTTAGGATAAATGATTAGCCCATAGGATAAAAATCTAATATATGATCGAAATTAAAACTTGATCAAGAGATTGATATTGTTGAAAATATTGATTATTGATAAAATTGATTCGGGATTGATAAATCAAATAAATGGGGCCCAAAGTCTAGGCGACCATTTTTGGGTGCATACATTTTCCCCTCTTTGACTAATGTGTGATTGATCTGGGAACACATGCAGTCAAAGAAGAATTGAAATGTGAGATAGATTTGGGATCACATCCGGACAAATCATAAACAAAGGCCTTTGAACATGAGGTCAATTCGGGATCACATTCAAAGTAAGAGATAAGAATCTCAAATTTGAGCAAAAGCTCACAAAAGATGTCTGAATCAAGAAAATTAAGGAATCAGAGATGAGAATCCCATAAATACTGCCCCCTCTGAATCGAAAGCGAAATCAAGTAGAGGAGAGATAGAAAATCGATAAGGTTGATCAAATCATAATAAAATCATAATTGAATGTATAGGTCAATAGGGTAACCTTTAGGCAATGAAACATGCCCCAGTGAGGAAGTAGAAGAATAGAAATAGAAGACTAGAAATAGAGTGGATAAAAGACTAGAAAATTTGAGAGACCTGGAAGGAAGAAATTCCATTGAAAATCAAATTATGCCTCAAAAGGTTAGTCAACTACTCAGAAGAAGGGGAAAAATTTTGAAATGCGACTCAGATTTTGATTTCGAGTCCGAAAATGTATAGAAAATGATGTGATATGAAAGATCGGAAATGAGAGATATGATCAAGAAGAATCAGAAAATGAGCACAGTTGACCAACAGGTCCACCTAAGATGAAAAAAAGAGAGCTCTCTCCATATGCAAGGTGCAGAAACTAAACTAACATGAACCTAAAAATGAAAGCTGCTATGAAAGTGGTTGACTTGCAAGGTCACAATGCTTATAGACATCTAATTATCATCATCGAGCATTATTGGTAGCGTCGTAAGATCATACAATGCACACTAGCATAACTATGTGGATATGAATATGATCTTTATCAGATAGAAATGTGGAAATCTCACCTAGGCATCAAAGACATATAGGTCAAGATGACTAATGCAGTGAGATCACCTAAGTTTGATATGGCAAGATTATGCTTGTATCAAGACACATGAAAATCAAGATAGCTAGAAGCATGCACTCGCAAAACAGTCAAGGATAATACCTTGTCAATTCATAGTGTCAAGTAAGACCAGCATAAATGCTCATGATAGTTAGGATCAACAAAATATACCCATAAGCAGATAAAGAAAGAAAACATGTCCTCATACCCTCAGTCTTCTAGCTATGCATCATTGAAAACTTCTCAGGGAGAGACCACTCATCAAAGAAATCCTCATAGACAGCACACAAAGAAAAGTAAAGTCAACATATCTCAATCGAGGTGATTGTTTAAGTGTGTGTGTGTTGGTCATAGAGTCAAAATTTGAGGATCAAAGTTGCTAATGAGCGATGTCACATCATACTAGACTATAGGGTAAGACATCTGATAAGTGTTAAGAAACACTCGACGCAAGGGTAGTGTTGAAAAACACTGTTTGGGGTGGTGTTGAAAAACACCTATTTGTGAAATGCCCCAAGAGACAAACACACCTAAAGGACCAATGCTAATAGTTATGCCCCCTAGACAAAGAGAAAGACCAATTTCAAACCAAGTCAAATAAGGTCAAGGCATGATGGAAAGTGGCTAAGTGTCAAGGACGCATGCTAAGAAATAGGAGTGCAAAGGCCTCAAGTAGTGCCTATTTCCAGGGTTTCACCACTTGGAATTTTTTTTCATTTTTTTATTTTTTGGATTTTTTGCTACCAAGGCGCCTATTTCTAGGTTTTCACCAAGGCACTTTTTATATTTTTTATTTTTTTCAATTTTTTGAATTTTTTGATTTTTTAAGATTTTTTCAGCATCATATATGAATTTTTTGGGTATTTTTTTAGGATTATAAAATATGTACAAAGAATGCCCCTAGACAAAATGGGCATCAAACTCCCAAGAAAGATCACATCATGTATTCCCAATGTCTAGGAAGGTGAGGGACAAGATGGATAAGCAAGCTGGTGAATGAGATGGAAGACATGAGAATGAAGGAGAGTGAAGGGAAGAAATCCTCAAGGTCAAACTCCTCAAGAGTACCCAAGCTAGGGAAAAATTTTTGTCATGTAAAGCACATTTGGACAAGTAATGAGAGGCTAGCATAGGATAAGCCTCAAAAGTGTAATGCAAAAGAAGGAAAGGATGTAGTCCAAAGGAGTAGACATGTCAAGAGGCTTCATAGCATCATCTTTTACTTTTATTTTTATTTTTATTAGATCAAGACCAGAGGGGAAAAGGATAGCGAAAGGCTAGAATGAATGAAGGAAAATGAATATGAAGGCTAAACATTAATGGAATGAAAGTAAGATCATCATAAGATAGCTCACAAAATAGCCAAATATTCATGTATAGATCAACATTGTCAAGATCAAAGAGAGAAGATGGAATGGATGAAATATGTAGAAGAACTACGCATGACGCCTGATTGCCAGGTTTTCATCATGGTACTTATCCAAGGTGCCACAAGGGAGTGGTTTTCACCATAGGATGAATTTATTTCTCTTTACTTTTGCTACCAAGGTGCCTGTTTCCAGGTTTTCACCATGGCACATATTCAAAAAAAAAAATTTCATCTCTTTCTTTTTTTCTTTTTTCTTTTTTCTATTTTTTGAATATTTTTTCTATTTTTTGGAAGAAGGCAAGCTTTTTAGATAATGCTCCTTAAATGGATAAACCATGATATGTCAAGGATTCAAAATGATATGCTCAAAGATGCTGAAGGGGAAATGAAGACGCATGAGGAATAGGAAAATGAGGAAAAATGATAGAAGGTAGAAGGATAATGAATGGAAGGAATGTGAAAAGGTAGATGGAAAGAAATGTAATATTAACATCAATACACACCTTGAAGGGTGGCGAGAGGATGGAGGAAACATGAACCATATTCTAGTCCAGGTGCGAACCATATTCTGGTTCATTATTGCTATCTTACTCTTCAAAAAGAGGATTGGTGTGCTTGTTATAATTCTCAAATGTGAATGGAGGAATACGAGAAGGAATATGGAAAATATTTAGCAGATGTTCTGGTTCAGGCGCATGGAATGGAAGAATGTTTTTGGAAAAAGATGAAGTGGAAGCCTTTGGAAGCTTGAATGTCAACTTCACTTTTTGCTCAACATAAGACTCTTTCAAGAGAGACTTTGGAATCCATATAGCTTTAAGCTTTTTATTTTCTTTTGATATGTTAGAGAGGATATCTTCAATGATGGATTTTGGAACCCATACTTGTCTTGTAGTTTTCTTCTTAGATATCTCTTTTGACTTTATGCCCCCATGTCGATTAGAGGAGACATGGTGATCTTCTTTTTTTGATGGATTCTTGTATTGATTCTTTTTCTTGTATTGAACATTCAAGTTACTTCCAAAAGACTTGGGACTTGTGGAAGAAGAAGGAAAATACAACTGGTTTAGATGGATGGATGGATGAAAAGGATTCAAAGGTATGTATCTATGTTGATCTTGAGGAAAGATAGGAGATGGAGGGACGTAAGAACCCAAGATGGATGATGAATTAGGAGAGTGAGGAGGGGAAAGTGAAGGGATATAAGGACCAAATATGGAAGGAAGACATGAAGCCCTTAGCAATGGGGGAGGAGGTCCAAGGATGGAATTGGAAGATACAAAAGGATAATCAATAAGTTCATTAGCATCTATATGACAACCAAGGACATCAGGATCTTTAGAGTGAGCATTAGGATTTACAATAGGATCATGAACATCTTGAATAGGAGCAACTTATTTGATAGGATTGTTCAGAGCTTGCAAAGACTTAGGAAGAGTAGAAAGCGGAAATGAACATGGAATGGTAGAACAAGAAGATGGAAGACTTTGATCTTGACAAGGAGCTTTGGATAGCATAAGCGCATCATTTTTTTCTTGATTTTCAATAGGCTCAACATTGGAAGTAACAACACCATTTTTAATAACCTTAATGGAAGTATCATCTTTGAAAAATGCAAGTGTAGTAAGGTTATTTTGATTATCAATAAGCTCAACGGTGTAAGTAGTAACTTAATCTTGCTTAGGAGATGGTGGAATGAATGCAGAAGAGCATAGAGGACCAAAAGAACCATGAAGCGGATCAGAGACATCATGAAAAGGATTGAATAACATGGAGGGTTCTTGATCTTGATCTTTTTTTATGTTCTTTTCTTTATCATTTTTAGAGTCCTCTTGACATGGAGCCACTTCTACGGACAAGGAAGCAGGTTGGGATTGTATGGAAGACTTTGGAGGAGATGGTGAAAGATTAGCTGAAGTAGGCATTATAGCGCATAAAGGCTTAGGCTCTTTAGGTTTAGCATTATTGAAAGTATTTACAGCCAAGTGAAGGTGAGCTTGAGTTTCTTTAAGAGGTATCCCTTGAGGATAACTGTAGGGAACTACATGAAAACTATTAGGATCTTTGTTGGATGAAGGATTTATGAAGGATTTGGAAGACTTAGAAGCTTTAGGAAGTGTGTGGGTATTGGAGGAAGTGGCGGATGGAAGGAAACCATCACAAGACAAAGGTTCAACATTAATATGATCTTGCTTGAGAGTGCAAACTTTATTTTCAGCATGAGAACTTTTAGAGGAGAGATTCTTTTAACGTTTGAAATCAGCGCGGTAGATTTTCTCTTCCTTAGTAGGAATATTGTATTGTTCGCAAAAATCATCAAAGAATTCTTCAAATTTAGAGTCATATGGATCACCATCACAGTCTACCCAATACGACTCCTCCTTATAAATCACAAGTGTACCACGAGGATGATGCTTAGGAATAGAAGTTTCATGGGCATCACTACATTGTCCATCATCATAGTCATCATAGTCATCATAGGTGGGTGTGTCACTCTTTGTGGAAGAGACATCATAAGGACTATCATGTTGCTCATTATGGTATGTCTTCTGAAGAGAAGTAAGACTCTTGGGAAAAGTAGAAGAATGAGATCGTGAAGAAGAGGAAATTGAAGAACTAGTGGAAGAAGAATACTTAGATAATGAGGAATTCGAATGATGTTTAGAAGAGTCATGATAAGATTTGGAAGATGAAGAATGTGAATAGTGTTTAGAAGAATCATGATAAGATTTAGAAGATGAGGAATGATGAGAAGATTTAGAAGATGAAGAATATTTGGATGAGATCATGAGTATGATTCTAGCAAAGGCATTTGATTTAATTGACTTTTCTTTTATTTTTGCTATAATTTTATCACCCATGCCATATTTAGAAGAACCATTGGAGGAACAAAATTCTTCAAATTGAGAAATGAGTTCAAGATCATCCATTCTTAAGAGAGGTTCCATGGCAAGGGAGTTGGAATTCATGGTTCTAGAAGAGGAGGAATCAAGCATGGAAGAAATGAATAGATGAATAGAAGAAAGTAGACTAGATAATAAGAGGAAAAGAATCAAGAAGAAGAAGAAGAAGAAGAATTTCCCATGAGAATAGAAGACTTTAGAAGAACATGGGAAATGGAGAAGAAAGAAGAAGACTAAGAGCCATCTTGTGCAATTGATACCATAACATTCATTGAGATGTTGAGCAACATGACAACACCTAGGATCTAAGATCTGGACTGACCAAGGAAGACTGAAAATAGAAGACCCTTGGTAATAGGATGACCTCACAAAATGTCAACATCAAACTAGGATAATTAAAGTTCTCTATTGTCCAAAGAGAAATGAAAAGATAGAAGAAGGGGCTTTACCAACACTATCAAAGAGGTGCTTCAAATCAAAGGGTGACTACCCTTGCACTTTTGAACCAGGAGGTTAAATGAAAATTATTTGGACAATAAGAGTATGATAATTTCCCAAGAATGTAGCTAACAATCCTAGAGATGAACCTTGGCACCAAGAACAACCTTCTAATGCGATATTTCTCTTTGGCTAATGTGATACTGATGTTGATCTTGACCAATTTGTGCAAAATTTTGAGTTTTTAAGGTCTGATTTTAGATTTTCTGAATGTTAGGGTGAAAATATCTGATGTCAATCACAAATTTAACAGCATACTCCCCTATCTCAAAATCTCTCCCAAACACACCAAACAAAGTTCATTTACCCTCTTGTTTTCAAAATTCAAAGATGGGTCAAGATTTTTTGGTTAGCCAAAATGGTGAAGAGCATACTTCTCCTACCACCCAAGAATTCCTACAACAAGATCTTAAGTGCCTAATAAATGAAACAACTAGTTTTTGCCACACTTAAAAGGAAAGCAAATAAACAAGAAAGTTTTTTTTTTTTTGTTTTTATGCTTGGGCAGCCCTACAAAAACTATTAGTAGCCCTCTTTGACATATGATTTTGACAAAATATTCAAGCAAGAGGCACCTACAACCAAAACTTGTTAGACCAACAAGAGTTAGGAGAATCAAAATCCAAATGTAAATATGCAATAAGCTGATAGATCCAAGCTAAAAGATGCGGGTTATACCTATCTAAATACAGTAAAATAAACCAGCAAACTAAAATGATCAAATTCAGATGATAAAACTAGAAATGTAGGTCTCTGTCAGATCAGGTGATATACCTCAGACTTCACCAGTATCGCACGACATAGTTTCCTATAGCTGGGCGATATACCTCAGTCTGGGCGATACTCTGCACTATGGGTAGGCGATACTTCGCACGACGCCAGGCGATATACCTCAGTACTAGTGGGTGATTCTTCTCTTACGTGAAGTGTCACACTGCTATATAAAGGTATATCACGTGATATTCCTAAGAAGTATCGCACGATACTCTGAGATAGAAAACTAGAACCTGCAAAATTTTTGAAAAATAATCTGAAAAATGATGAAAATGCAATGAAACAAAGGACAAAGCCTATCTAGTCAGCCCCACAGTGGGTGCCAGAGATGTACACACTAAAATGGTGCACTTCTATGAACCATTACATTCAAGGTTGCTCAAGAATGAGGCCTCACAAAGCGGCTCATAGCTCTCTATGCATGGAGTTGCAAGGGACTATGATGTATTTGCTCTCAGCTAGAGCTACAAGCTTGTGACCTTGCTAGTCAACCACACAACGAGAGATTCAAATGAGGACAAGGGAAAGAGTGCCAATATCCTCAAGAATCACTATGAAAATGCAATGCAAGCTAGTCTATGGAAATGAAAATGCAATGCAACTAAGCTATGAAATGGAAAAAACAAGTGTTACAAATCATTCCTATTTAGACTATGTGAGATTAATCTATTGCATAAAAGGAAATCTACACTAAGAATGTCATTATCATGCAACTATGAAAGAAAATATGAACTAGATGGAATGCAACAAAGATCTTCAAAGCTTGGATGCAAAAGTGTCTTCAAAGAAAGCTCCAAATGACCTAGAAAACCTGCAGCATAACAATAGCATGAAAGAGATGGATATGCAAATGAAGGAAAGAGCTCTCCTTTTATAAGAAATGCAAAGGAATGGGACATGGAGATTAAGAGACAAAAGTCTTAATCAGTGGTGGAGCTTGAAAGAGGAGCAATCCATGTGCACAAGTATCCTCCAATAGGAAAATAGGAATAATACTTTATTTGTGCAACTTAGGATAAGAGGAAAAGGTGGGGCTTTTTATTTAATCAAAAGGGGAGGAAATATTCCTTTTAATAAAATAAAGACTTAGGATAAATGATTACCCCATAGGATAAAAATCCAATATATGATTGAAATTAAAACTTGATCAAGAGATTGATATTGTTGAAAATATTGATTATTGATAAAATTGATTCAGGATTGATAAATCAAATAAATGGGGCCAAAAGTCTAGGCAACCATTTTTGGGTGCATACAAGTTGCACATATATAGATCATGTAGATATAGATAGATCTATAGATTGAAGTAAGTATTTATTTTAAGATCTCACACACGTATATATAAAAATTTATTGTGCAGGAGATATCTTTGCAGTGATTGCACCACAGAGTGGAGAGGGAGGGAACTCTAAAAACCATAAAAAATGAGCATGGGAGGAGCAATAAAGCATCTGAAACTAGTCCATCTCCCATCATGAGTAGTGGCAAGGCCCAAAAGACTCAGAGCAACACAAAAAGATCTAGCACCACTCTCCCACACAATAGAGGGGATCTGCAACATCCAAAGAGTGGCCACCCAAAGAGAGCCCCAAAAGGGGAACCGACATAGGCACCCACCAAAGCTGGGAAACAGAGGAAAACAAGAGGCAGGACAAACCTCAAGAAGCAATGTCATAGGGCATCAACAAAGATCTCCACAGAAATAGAGAGGAGAAAAAATACCTAGATAGGAAAATAACTATTCCCCTGCACCAAGAGAGTCTAAACCCATATACCCAATAGATCCAAAATCTGAAAGGAAGAAACAACTTCCATTGGAGAGAACCCCAAAACCCTTCCACCACATGAAGGGAGAAGAGGAGACTGGGACAGAACCTCCAAAAGAGTCTCCACAAAGCCACCAAAATAGCCCCCTCGAAGAGAAAAACAACACCACCAACGATGCAAACACACGATCGACCAAAAGGGATACTGGCAGAAGCATCCTCAAACCCCCAACAAAGCATTTTAGAGACAAAAAGCCAGAGAGGCTCTCCCACATGAGAGCTACACCCTCTGTCACAAAATAGGTAGAAAAAATAGAACAGATCTTGTTTCTTCACCTCTTTAGGCTCTGGGAGAAAGGGGAAGCACCCCAGAGACTGGCCTCCAACAGCATTGAAAGCATCCAGAGATCCCCCACAGGAAATGGGGGCACCCATGGTCTCAACCTCCTCATCCATTCTCCCAAGTAACATAGCCCAAACACCCTAGCCTCTGAGGCTAGGGTACCACAAGAAGCATCCAAGAAAAGGCCCTGTCGACCACACCTGGCAAAATAGTAGAATCTGCCCAGAGAAGGTTTTGAGGTCAGCAACATCAGCACACTTCCAACCATCATCCTCACTACCTCCTTCGCCTCCCTCTGCATCCTCCCCTTCTCCATTTCCGTTGCAAACCCTAGCTTCGCCTCCGCAAACGCTATTCTCGTTCCTGCTCATTGTTTTCTAATCAATCAAACTTCCTATAAATATGTTATCTTTTAAGGCTATACATATTTTAAGCCTATAACTGATAGGTGTGGAGATCAGGAGCATATCTTGGCTAGCCTAATCTTTTAAATAAAGGTGTTGTATGTTTTAGAGTACTTGGTTTCTATTGATACTTACAATTGATACATTAGATAGAATTTGAATATTTTAATTTATATTTTTCTTTATTTTCATTAGATAAAATTTTGTATGAAAGAAAGACTAATTTTAATATTTTTTTTAAATTTAAGAAATTTATTTTTAGAAATATTAAGTTTGAAAATGTCAAAAGAGATTAAAGACTGAGGTTTGAAATAATAATACAGGTTTGAAATAATAATTATTATGATCTCTTAAAATTTTAGATGTCAATATTTTAAATATAAAATAAATTATTGTTACAAGAGTGGACTTCTTAATTTTATATAGTGTGGTTTATAAAGAAATATATTATTGATGATTATTTTGACATGCTAATAATGTTAATTAATAATTATAAAATTATTTATTTTTAAAAAATATGAAATTATTTCAAGACTCACTTTTATCTAGTCATTAAAACTATTATAACTCGTCAAGTAACTAACTATGTTTATTCATAGATAATTTATTTAATCAATCTTATTATATTTGTAACTTGAATTTTAGATAAAAGTTAATTTATTTTAAAATCATATTTCATATTCTCATAAAATGCATACTTTGGCATCTAATTTCAATGGATTTCCCATTCCTAAATATACTCCGCTAATTCTTCTTTAGAAAATAACTAGCACTTGCACCAACGAGGTGCAATGTTTACGCCAATAGGAGCATATGTTGTATGTATTTCAGAAGTACACTTGTATTCAAACTTTATAAAATCTAAATTTTTTGACATTTTCAAAAAGGGTAGTTATACTTTTAATTTAAAACATTTACTTCATACACCTAACATGTGTTGATGCTTTTGAGCATCTCATCAAAACATCACAAGCTCAAAAATCTCCCAATTACTATATAATATACAAAAATATAATAGGTTGCATATAATAGCAAAAGTAAACTAAAATTATTGATATAATTTTTTAAAATAAAATAGATTTGTTAATATTATCATTAAACTAATTTTATATGTTTATATATAAGACAAATTAATAAAACTTACATATTATCATTGAGATCAATACTTGTTTGAAATCTTAAAATATAAATGTTATGTTGTATAATTAACTTCATAAATTTAATTATGTTTTACAATACTAAAGACTGCTACATTAGTTTAAAGAAGAAGATCCTCAATTTCAATGTAATTATAAAATGAAAATAATATTTAGATTTAAGAAAAAATAAAGAAATTATAATTTCAAATGAAAAACAACAATTTGGAAATTGAATTTCCTCCTCTTCATCATCATGTTCTTGTTCTTCCTCGTCTCTTCCTCCTCCTCCTCCTCCCCATCATCATCATCATCATCATCATCTTCCTCTTTCACTCCTTTTTTCTCTTCCTTCTCCTCCTCCTCTTCTTCTGCCTCTTCTTCCTCTTCTTTGTCTTCTTCTTTGTCCTCCTCCTCCTCCTCCTCCTCCTTCCCTATCCTCTTTTTCTTCATTTTCTTCTTGTTCCTCCTCTTCTACCTTTCTTGCTTCTTCTTTCTCCTCTTCCTCATATCCCCCATCTTCATCTTCATCTTCATCTGATCTTCCTCCTCTTCTTCTTGTTATCCTCCTCCTTCTCCTTCTCCTTCTCCTTTTTCTTCATTGTCTTCTTCTTACTCCTCTTCCTACTTTATTTCTTCTTCTTGCTCCTCTTCCTCCTATCCCCCATCTTTATCTGATCTTCCTCTTCTTCTTCTTCTTGTCATCCTTCTCCTGCTCCTGCTCTTGGTTCTTCTTCTTCTTCTTTCTTCTTCTTCATTTTTCTCTTCCTCCTACTCCTCCTCTTCTTCTTTGGTAAAACCATACTCGTAGCAACTCCTTTATGAATTTGATTCTCCTTACTGATTTCATGCTCTCCCACCACAAAACCATTCGAAAACCTTATTTTCATTGGTTATCCAAGGGGAGTACCTTCACATATGTCAAATACTAACTGCTTCTTCATAATCCTGGGATTGCCTCTCTTTCCCTGGTTTTTGATGTGTTTCGATTCTTTCCATGGAGGAGCCATCTATAGTATGATAAAGAGTTTCTAGTATTCATTCAATTATGACTTCCTTCAGATGAATTGCGGTACAAAAGTTAAATTTTATTTATTTATTCTCTCTATTAGCTTTTTTTTATGAATAGTGTACTTTAGTTTTAATTGAGATAAAAAAATCACACCTCTTCATTAAAAAAAGTTGAATTTTTTTAATTTTATTATTGTAACACTAAAATAATTCTATAAATAATATTAAAAATATTTTAAATTAAAAATAAAATAAATCCTTAAATTAAATTATTATATTAAAAAAATAAAACTAGAAAATACTTACGAAAATTTCCTTCAGCTTATTTTTCCTTTCGATTTAAGAAAAATTAAAGAAATTATAATTTGAAATGAAAAATAACAATTTGGAAATTGAATTTCCTCCTCATCATCATCATGTTCTTGGTCTTCCTCGTCTCTTCCTCCTCCACCCCATCATCATCATCATCATCATCATCATCTTCCTCTTTCTTCCTCTTCCTCTTCTTCTTTTTTCTCTTCCTTATCCTCCTCCTCTTCTTCTGCTTCTTCTTCCTATTCTTTGTCTTCTTCTTAGTCCTCCTCTTCCTTCTCCTTCTCCTCCTCCTTCCCTATCCTCTTTTTCTTCATTGTCTTCTTGTTCCCCCTCTTCCACCTTTCTTGCTTCTTCTTTCTCCTCTTCCTCATATCCCCCATCTTCATCTTCATATTCATCTGATCTTCCTCCTCTTCTTCTTCTTGTTCTCCTCCTCCTCATCCTCATCCTCGTCCTTCTCCTTCTCCTTTTTCTTCATTGTCTTCTTCTTCCTCCTCTTCCTCCTTTCTTTCTTCTTCTTTCTCCTCTTCCTCCTATCCCCCATCTTCATCTTCATCTGATCGTTCTCCACTTCTTCTTCTCATCCTCCTCCTTCTCCTCCTTCCTCCTCCTCCTCCTCTTCTTCTTCTTCTTCTTCTTCTTCTTCTTCTTCTTCTTCTTCATTTTTCTCTTCCTTCTCCTCCGCCTCCTCTTTTTCTTTGGTAAAACCGTACCCGTAGCAACTCCTTTGTGAATTTGATTCTCCTTATTGATTTCATGCTCTCCCACAAAACCATTGGAAAACCTGATTTTCATTGGTGATCCAGGGGGGAGTACCTTCACATATGTCAAATACCGACTGCTTCTTTATAATCCTGAGATTGCCTCTCTTTCCCTAGTTTTTTATGTGTTTCAATTGTTTCCAAGGGGGAGCCCTCTATAGTATGATAAAGAATTTCTAGTATTCATTCAATGATCACTTCCTTCAGATGAATTGCGGTACAGAAGTTAAATTTTATTTATTTATTCTCTCTATTAGTTTTTTTTATGAATAATGTACTTTAACTTTAATTGAAATAAAAAATCACACCTCTTCATTAAAAAAAAGTTGATTTTTTTTTAATTATATTAGTGTAACACTAAAACAATTCTATAAATAATATTAAAAAAAAATTAAATTAAAAATAAAATAAATCCTTAAAATAAATTATTATATAAAAAAAATAAAACCAGAAAATACTTACGAAAATTTCCTTCAGCTTATTTTTCACTTGCGCAAAACTATTATAAAAATTAAATATAAAAACTATACCCTAACACATGCACATCTTAGATTTGAAATACTTTTGTCCTAATTTTCAATTTTGCCGAAGGCCAAGAATGACTAAAAGGAGGAGGACGATGGAGAAATTACAGACCTTAAAAGTTTATTCACAAGTATGAACTCATCTAAATTTATCCCAAGGAAGAAACAAATGCAAACAAATTCAATGACAGTAGGGCAAGGGGAGATAAACGAACTCAGCTAGGTTTATTTGGAAAAAGAATTACGGATCTCTACGTGAAGAATTTACAGAGCTAAACTTTTATCACAAATAAATATATTGGACAAAATCAATCTGCACATTGAATGACGCTGTCTATATCTTTACAAAGTACGAACTCATTTAAATTAAATTCATTAAAGGAAAGCGAAGATATTCATTTAAATTTAACTAAAAAAACATGCCATAGGGCAAACACGGACCTTATTTACAGGCTTTATTCAAAGATCTGATTATATATTCAAAGTGAAGATCCGGTACAAATTTAAATTGCCGAAGATTTCAAATTGCTCAATTGTATTTGATGATCCATAACACGTCTGAATCCTTATTTTCCAAGTGTCAGTTTTTGTAGTAAAAGTTCAATACGTTTTGCTATCAGATGTAAAATTTCCTGTGGACTTACTGTATGATTGTTTTGACGGTAAAGACAAAGTCATCTGGACTTCGCCACTATGACAGAATGCATCTCTCATCTCTCCTGCAGAGGCCGGTGGAATTAACACAAACATGAATTTCACGAGAACCACAACTTCATTTCCACAATTCTCCTTCCTCTTTTTCTGCATCATAATTATCGTCTTCACCAATAATACCCATCTGCGCCCATGCAACACAGCGAAGAGCGTCTGCAACAACAACCATTACACAAATGGAAGCAAAATAGAGAGAAATATCAATGTTGTGATTAATTATCTTGTCAAATAACAAACAACCAGATGTTGGATTTCAGTTAGAATTAGGCACTCCATGCTATTAATTATTAAAACACGGTTATGACATGCAAAGAAGATTTTACTATCTTCAAGGACATGCAGTTGTGGATTAACCAAAATTATATATGTTTATGGCATAATTTGAATTTTTTTCGGTTATATTTTTTTGGGTTTCTTTTTGTTCTGGTTATATTTTTTTTTAATTATATATTTTCTCCATTTTTCAGTCAGCTGACACTTTTCCGTCCGCTGACACTTTTCTGTCAATGGGCTATGCTCATAAAAAGCCTATCGGCTTAAAAATGATTGAAAATGAAACTTGCCACTTTAAGAGGCCCCACACCTTTCTTATTTTCATGTGAATATCTTCTATTACAAATTTTACTTTTTATTTTAAAAAATGTCCATCTATCATTCTTTTTGAGTAAAAACCCCATTAATTTAAATGCATGCTACTCAATATTTGCACACCAATAAAATAAACATATGTATAGAATTTTTGTGGAAATTATTCATAAAGAAAGTCTTCATAAGAGAAAAATAGAATGAAAAAATAATATTATAACTCTTATTTCTATGTCTAGTTTGAAATCTAGTAATCCAACTTATTTTTTTCAAATCCTCTAGATCACTATCAATTGTTGAAATATAGTAGCAAATCTTCACGATTTCATTGTACATATTAATGATCAATATGCTTTCCACCTTTTCCTAAATTCTTTTGTGGTCTTATAGGAAGACATTAAGGTAATTTTATGCATATTATCTCATGGTTGTAATTCTTTTGATTTGTGCTTTCACATGTAGTTAGTTGGTATTCCATACACATTTTCTTTGAATATTCAATGTCATGATATGTAGATTCTATCAATTTGTTTTGAAACACTACGCTTATGTCAAGCCCAAGGGTTTCTCCTTTTTTATGTCTTGGACCATTCAAAAAATTCATGTAACCAATACTTATGTTGTTAGTGTCATGGTGTCAACATAGCCTTTTCTTTTCCAATCTTGATACCTATATTTGTCATTTAGTCCAACTCTTTAGCTTCCCTAATCTATAAATCTCTAATGGCACATTTAGTGGTAAAAAATTCTTATCTATTTAGAAACCTTGAAATCAAATGTGTCATGAATCTCAATGAGATAAAATGCCACAATCTAGATGCAAGCTATAAATACCTTTAGTAACTAGGGGAGAGGACCCAGTTGTTGAACACCCTAACTTTGCACTTCTCAAAATCCTACGTGGAAATTTCAAATCACTTCTAACTTTGGTACAGTAGCTTACTTTGTGAATCGCTTGCTTATAACTAAGGTTTCAGAGTGACATCATCAAATATCATGCCACTTCAGCATATTTTTTTCCAAGGTGTCCAAAATAGACCAAAAAAAAGTGAGACCAATCATAGTGAATTAGGGACCCCAATACTTGTGCAACTGATGTGGCATCACATAATTGGTTGCTTTTTAGAATAAAAGGTACATTTCATGTAATGATGGGTAGTCATCATTAGCAAAAAATACTTTAAAGTCACAACTATTGGTACATTATTGTCAAAAATATTGGATATTAAATCAACAATGGGTATTAAGTTAACAACTACTATCACAACCATTAGAACGTGTTCAAGTACTGGGTCCTCTACCCTAACTGAATTAAAGGTTATACATATTTTAAGCCTATACATATAGGTGTGGAGATTAGGAGCATATCTTTTAAGGCTATACATATTTTAAGCCTATAACTTATAGGTGTGGAGATCAGGAGAATATCTTGGCTACCCTAATCTTATAAATAAAGGTGTTATATGGTTTATAGTATATGATTTCTATTGATACATTAGATAAAATATGAATATTTTAATTTATATTTTTCTTTATTTTGATAAGATATAATTTTGTATAAAAGAAAGAATAATTTTAATATTTTTAAAAAATTTATGTAATTTATTTTTGGAAATATTAAATTTGAAAATGTTCAAAAGGAATTAAATACTAAGGTTTGAAATAATAAATATAATAATCTTTTGAAAATTTTCGATGTCAATATTTTAAATATAAAATAAATTATTTTACAAGAGGGGACTTCTTAATTTTATATAGTGTCGTTTATAAAGAAATATATTATTGAGGATTATTTTGACATGCTAATAATGTTAATTAATAACTAAAAAATTATTTATTTTAAAACGATATGAAATTATTTTAAGACTTACTTGTATCTAGTCATTAAAACTATTATAATTGCTCAAGTAACTAACTCTATTTATACACAGGTAACTTATTTAATCAATCTAATTATATTTGCAACTTGAATTTTCAATCAAAGTTAATTTATTTTAAAATTAATATTTCATATTCTCATAAAATGCATACTTTGGGATCTAATTTCAATGGATTTCCTAGCCTAAATATTCTTCACTATTTCTTCTTTAGAAAATATAAATGACTGAAAAGGAAACTTGCTACTTTAAGAGGCCACACACCTTTCTTATTTTCTTGTGATTATTTGCATACCAATAAAACAAACATATGTACATAATTTTTGTGGAAATTATTCATAAAGAAATTCTTCAAAGAGAGAAATAGAATGAAAAAATAATATTATAACTCTTATTTCTAGATGTCTAATTTGAAATCTAGTAATCCAACTTATTTTTTTCAAATCCTCCTTTGGATCACTATCAATTGTTGAAATATAGTAGTAAATCTTCATCAACTCATTGTACATATTAATGACCAATAATCTTTCCACCATCTCCTAAATTCTTTTGTGATCTTATAGGAAGATATTAAGGTAATTTTATGCATATCATCTCATGGTTCTAATTAGTTTCATCTGTGCTTTCACATGTAGTTGGTGTTCAGTACACAATTTCTTTGAATATTCAATGACATCATACATAGATTCTATCAATTTGTTTCAAAATACTGTGCTTTTGTCAAGCTTAAGGGTTAGTATCAGAAACCCACTTTGTAAGCATGTCATTATCACTGAGAGTTATAACACTTTGGATGTGGTCCAGAAGTTGGTTTTGGATGCTATTCGGACATATAGGACCCTCATTAGAGTACAACCCTTTAAAGTAGTTAATCACAACCAAATTGATTTTATCCTTCTCCTTGACTTCATTCCCTCCTTCATCCATAATATTAGAGATGGTATTTCTTCTTTTGTAGATGCTGGCAGACCTATGGAAGAAGGTCGTGTTCTTGTCCCCTTCAGCAAGCCATTGGATTCTGGATCTCTACTTCTAGTAGATTTCTTCTTTTTTCAGGGTTTCCTGCCACTTGTGTCTAGTCAACTCCTCCTCAACCTGAATATGGGGCGGGTAGCTTCCAGAAGCCAAGTGGGCCTAGAGGGAATCTAAGGTTTCAGACAGTTCCATTTTCTCTTTGCGAAAGTCTTTGAGATTATGTTTGATCCAACCTTTAACCTCCCTTCTGATAATTTCAACCTTTTGGGCTATTTTGAACATGGTTGTGCCCTTGATATTAGTCTTGCACCATAATTTCACTTGATCTCAAAATGATGGGTGAGAGCACCACATAATTTCAAATTTGAAGGGCGTCAGGCTGACTTTAAGGGCGTTAAACTAGCAGGGAAGGAGGGGGTTATGATCCAAAGTAGTTCTAGGGATGGAAGGCAAGGAAAAGTTCAGGCAAAGGTTCCATGAAGAGGTTCCATGAAGTTCAGGCAGAGGGATGGAAGGCAAGGAAAATCAGCTAGCTCCCCCATGCTATCTGAGTAATCCATTAGGCCACCACACTTTTTCGAGGGATAAAGGGGGGTGTTAAAGTCACTAGCCAGCGGAAAGTTCACAAAATAGTCCTGATCCAACCGATGGCCAAGATCAACCCATAGGGAAGCTCTACCAAACTGAGTATTAGGAGCACAAATATTAAAGGTGATCCATTTAGATCCATTCTTCTTGAAGGTGACAACAAGGAAGTCAAGGGGAGAAGTAGCCAGCTGACCAGTTATCCTATTGGGTTTCCAGAGCGCTCACAGCGACAGGTTTGTTCACAATTGTTCAAGTTTATAGTCTTATTTGTTGAGAATTCAAGTTTATAATCTTATTTTCTGGAGCGAAACTTGCGAAACTTCATATTTTGTTCGCAGAATAATTGCAGATAGAGCTGCGAAATTCGAAATAGAAATGGCTGTGCCGATCTGGGCAAGGAAGAGGAGGAGTAATGGTGCACAGTTCAAGCCCAATAACCAACAAAAATGCGATTGGGGCCAGCGACCTGTAACAGGTAACGATTCTTTCCTTGACCTCATTTGCTTTAAAACATCATGAACCAGAATCAGAGGAGGACCAATATTATTGTTGAAAGTTTTCAAGTTTTCAAGCTTTTGAATGTTAAGTTTACATCTTCGTGCTAAATTAGATACAAAAGTTTTGAAGAATCCACTATTCGCACCACACGTTTTGTTGCTTGGGCCCTTGTTCATAATTTGAGATAATACAATGTAAATCAGGAATATGCCCGTGTCATAATTTTCACAATGTAATGCCTTGTTGTGATGAAGGCGGGATTAATTTCAGTGCGCTCAAGTAATTTAAGTTAGGTTTCTGAATTGAATAATGATAGCTTTATCCAGTGCAGAATCAAACATAAATTAATTTCGGCATTTATGTTTTAATTTACTAAATCGAATCCCTTTTCCTTGGCCCGCAATGGTTTAGGAGCTAGGAATTCTCAGCCTTTAAGAGCATCCCATGTGAGGTACCAAATTCTCTCCAAACTTCATCAGATTTACCCATTAAACCCCAGCTATTACATTTTATTATGTAGATGAATATTAACGGATGTATTGTGGACGGATAAATGGCTGAAACTATAGACAATTTGAAGGGCGAATTTTCTTACAGCCAGTTTTTATATGCAATTCACTCCTTACTATGCTAATTTTTTATATCATCTGGAATTTCTAATGTGTTGCTGTTGAGAAATAGTCTCATCGGGGAGCTTAATGTTGTATTTTTAAGAAAAGCTTGAGCATAGTTTTATCTGAAGTTCTTTGCATTTTATGTATCACGCTGCAGGCATATGGACAGAAGGTTCAATTGTGTCCAATTTTAAGCCGGAGAACAATTGTTGCCATGAAATTGCTAGAAAAATTTCGACCTTAAATTTGCAGGAAGGTCCTTCTTCAAGGCCTTCAGATTTTTCTGAAGATTATTCCTCATCAGTTTCAGATTCATCATCAGCCTCGGAAAGCTCATCAGCATTACATTCGTTTGAAGTTTATTCCTCATCAATGTCAGATTCATCCAAGTTTTCTTCCTCTTCAACCTCAGATTCATGCAAAGTCTACTCCTCATCAAACACAGACAGATCTGAAGATCAGGATATAAATGAATTTAAAGACTTGGAAGAAATACAGCCTCTTCAGTATGCAACTTCGACTACAGCTCAGAAAGCCTCGGATAACAGTCTTCGAATTCCTGTTGGCCCTGGTGTCGATTCCCTTTCACAAATCATAGGACAAGTTTCTAAAGCTAGTCTGGACCCTGCAGAATGTCACAAGGCTGTTCAAACTATGCATAATTTATCAGTGTTGCTGCTTGTTAATTCATCATTTTCAGACAATCTGAGCGAATCTGACCTACAAATTCTCCAGTCTGTTATCTGCAATATATCTCAGTGTCTTCTGAAAAATACAGGTGTTTCAAAATCAACAGATGTAGCTGCTTTCATGCCTGACACACAACTGGTTGCTGCCAACTCGGGGAAAACTGAAAAGGTCTAATTCAATTTATCCTCAAGCATTTCTAACTCGGGGAAAACTGAAAAGGTCTAATCATAGTATGTTCTTCCTTTTGTTTTTATAATTTTCTTGGTCTATTAATCATGAAATGTCCTCATTCCTATTTTTATTTCTCAACATGTTTTTTTTCTAGATTAATTCATAGTTATTTCTGATCTTTGTGTAAATCAATTGTTTTATATTCTAGTTGCTTTTGTGTTCATTATTTTGGAATTTTATTGATTGATCTTTTTCAAATCGCTCTTCTCCTTTCATGTCATCCTACTCCAAAGAGATTGAATTGAAGCTTTATTTTTCAGGATTGTTGTGCTGCCGATGAAAAGAAACATCTGCTTGGAGCAAGATCTTCTCAAATATCTGAGGTGGAATTAAGTTTAATAAAATCTGAATTCAGGGGCCTCAAAACGGAGCTTGAAATGGAGGGTGTAAAGAAGGCTCATGCAGGTGACATTATATGTACTCTTTTCATGATGTCTTTATGCAATTGTTGTTTTTAAAAGGCATATCTGGTCTTGGTTCTTGTGCTTTTGCATTAAAAGGCCACTAAATAGAATTTGAAACATGTTAACTATGGCCGAGATTGTTGGCCATTAGAACTCCTTTATGTAATCTAGTCAAATATGTTCTCTAGGTTTCAGGCAATTCTTTTTAAATCCTCTGTTTTAAGCACTCCACTGCTTTCCTGACTATTTTTATTTGTGGCCTCTGTCAAGTATTTAGATTAATATTGATATTAAGTTGTTTTGTTATATTTAACCAGGTGCATGTGAAAATGGAGACATTGAAACTTTAGCAAACAGGAATGATGTAAACAATGGGAGTTGTCCACAAGTGAATTCAGATATGAAGGAAAATGACTTTGACTGCACTTCTGCACCATTTTCAAAAGAGAGAAATCACTGGTTACCTGATTTGAACTTGGATCCTATAATGGATGATGAATCATGCATAGATGAATTTTACATCAAGAAATATGAAGACCATAATGCTATTTCCCAAAACAATATTAGCGACAAGCCTATTCAGAAAAGTAGTTTGAATGCTACTGCTCATACTCCAGGGCAACCAAATGCAGAGGCAGAAACCAAGCAAATTGAAGATCATTTCAGAGTTTTACAAGAACCCAGGAGCTGTTCTGATTCTGATACAGAATATATGAGAGATTATACATGCAACAATTTGGTAGAAGATGGTGCAACGACTGAATTTCCCACTAAGATTGGATCTCCAATTGATGTCCATGACTTAGAAAATGTTGATGTTGTCTTTGGATGAAAAACCATGTTTGGAATCAGATTCAAGTTGGGAAGAAATCAACGTCAGTGAGGAAGATCTTATTTAATTTTCTGTTTAAAAATCATTTGTCTTTACAATGAATGGTTGGATTGCAGATTCATGGGCATTTTCAGTAGGTATGTGTTCAGTATGGAGATATGTTCACCTCAACGTAGATTGAGAGGGACTTCAGAGTTTGCAGCAGAAGTGATGTCATATGTGGGGTCTCCTCCAATCTATGTAGTCTCTTTATCTAGAACAATAAAGGGAGCTGCTCCTAGTGGCAATGCTTACTGGTCATATATTTATATTTGCAGTATGATTTATTTAATTAATTGATGGAGTATTTTTTCCTTATAATGGAATATAAGGATGATTAAAAATTAGTAAATATATGTCAAACATATATTTTTTTTAAAACATCATTGTATCAAGGTGATAATCTTTTCTAAGGTTGCATTTTTAAATCATCAAAAAATTAAACAAAATTGTCATCATATTAAAATTGTAATAATTTGATTATGTTTGATTTTAAAAAATTATTAAAATAATATTCATTGAATTTTTTTCATGCACTAGATTCAAGTAATGTATGTGAGGAGAAGAGTTATTTATTGGGATGTCTCATCTACCTTACTTTTTTTTAAATGTTTAACACTTCAAATTCATTTGAAATGAAATTAATTCAAGTTTTAAAAAAAATGAAAATTTTGGGTTGGTGCTAAAAGGTTTTCTAGAGGTTGCAAAACCACTAGAGTTTAGGGTGAATCGTGTGATCGAAAAAGTATGTGAAGGATATATGTGTGAAATGAATTATGTGATCGGATGAAAAATGACTAATTGTACATAGAAATTAGAGCAATTTTAGAGTTTTGAGAAAGATTGAAGGATAAGCAGGACCTTGATTTAAATTAAATATATAATTAGGTGCTATGTGAGATCCTACCATAAGAAATACACTAAAGCCGAATGGAAATGGTCCCAAAATGAGCACCATAGCTATCAAGGTAGGAATGAGGTATTCATTTGGGCCCTTTGCAGGCCTAAGTGCTCCACACTAGCATTGTCTATGAGTGCCCTTCTCTATTTTTACAAACATCGTCCACATGTTGTGCAACTACCACACCATGGTGCGAAAGTTTGCACATTGCACAAAGAAAGAAATATAAATAAGCCAAAGAATCTAAAATGCACTAAATTTTGTTTATTCAATATCAAATATATTAAAATTTGGAAAAGATTAAAATTTATGGATTCTAGAATTTGAACAAATTGAAAATTCCTAAAATATTATATATTTTTTATAAATTATTTTCACAAAAGAAATTAATAAAATATTTAAGAATATAGATTTTGCTATTGAAGATACCCTTTCCTATGTTCATCATGAAGATGCTAATTAATTTAAAATTATTAATTAAAAATATATAATGTATCTGATGTCAATAAAATTTGAGTGATAATACCACATAGGCGTGGAAATTGACGGTTTCCCTTACTTGTCATATCAATTTTTTATGACTGTTTGGTCATTTTAATGCCTTTCATTTTACATTTTCAGATGTATATAAATACTTTTTAAAGTAAATACTTTGTCCATATAATATTAGTATAAATTAATAATATTTACAAAAGTCTCAAATGTTCTCAACAAGTTTCTAAATTTGTATGTTTTATTTTGAAAAGATTTTAAATCAATAAAAATAATATGTAATAAATTATATAAAAAAAATTATTTGTGATAAAAAAATATAAAATTAGAAAAAAATTATAAATTAGTAATATATGTCTAATTAAATAAGAAATTTTTTAAATTTATATATTGCATGCTAATATTTTAAATTGGTAAAACAAGTTTCTAAAATTCATAATTTTGTTTTAAAAATACTCTAAATTAATAAATTGTATAATAAATAAAATAGAAACATTTGTCATAAATATATATCATATATTATATATAAACTAATATATATTTATTTATTTTAAAAAAATTATATCAAAATGGCTCTGCTTTTTTCGACATCTCACATCTCCACTATAGAATCTTTGGATTCTCAAATCAATTTTTTTGCTAGAACGAAGTATGGGTCAATGCAAAGGGAATCTATTAGCATATCTCGGTGCTCAATTCCTAAGGTTCCTCTCATGGGACTAAAACAAAAAAATGATGATTTAGTAAACTCAGCCTCTCGACACAGGAATGATGGGGCATCATAGCAATCTTCCCCTAGAATCGCTTCTAGGGCACCACCATGGGAGTTGCATGATCATGCTTAGGACCTATCTTGGTTATCGACACACAATCAAAATGCAAGGAGGGCTAAAAAACATCTTATGCAATCCAGATCACAGAATGTTTATCAAAATCATGCTTCTTTCATCCTGCCTCTCAACAATAAATTTGACAAGCTCAGCACTGCAAATACAACCCGTTATTCACCACCTCATAAGCGCCTATTGAATCCAAAAGATAATTTTGTAGAATGATACAGTCACAATCCTACCAACGGGAAGAGGAATCATTAAGAAAAATAGAGCAATCAATATATAGATTTTACTCCCTCTCAAAGTAGGTATAAAGGTATGTATGCTAATACTCATTCGGATCCAAACAATAAATCCTCAGGAGGCCATTGTAAACCTAGTTTTATTTCGCACCAACACACTTTAGCTCAGAATAGCATGGTTTATTCCCCTCCTCACAGGAAAGTAGATATTAGTAGGAATAGCCATCATGATATGGAAGAGGCAAAATGTTTTAACACCATAAAAACAAGCCCTAATCAAGTAAACTCTGAAATTGAAATTACTAATCTAGATTTTAAGGATGGTAGCATAGAAAGAATGCAGAATGTGTGCATAGGATCAGGAGTAATATGTAGGTGGAATGGAGTCAGTGCTTTAGTCATTGATATTGCAACTTTGTTGAAATCACAGTGGCAAAATAAGGTAGCAGTCTCAATTCTTGCTGAATTTTTCATTTATTTGGATTTTAGTAGCAAAATACTTAAAGAGAAAATATTATCAGAAGGTTGCCCTAAATTTAGAAGTATTTCCTTTACAAATTTTGATTGGATCCCCCTTTTCAACCCTGAAAAGCTCACAGACTTTAAGGTGGACAAAGCTATCCTCCTTAAGAACCTTCCCCTGGAATGCACTTAGTAGGAAGTGCTTAGAAAAATAGGCAATTAGACTATGTATGTAGTGCATAGTAGACCAGACATAGCACATGTTGTGGGAATTATTAAAAGATTTTCTGCAAACCCTAGAGAGTCACACATGGTTGCTACAAACATAATCCTAAGATACCTAAAGAAAACTGAAGATTATGGATTATGGTATCCTAAGGAAGGAAAATTTGAACTCGGAGTCTATACCAATGCTGATTGGGTTGGAAATGTGGATGACAAAAAATGTACCACTGGAGGAGCATTTTTCTTTGGTGAAAGACATGTTACATGGACAAGTAAGAAGTAGGCTTGCATTTCTCAGTCCACAGCCAAAGAAAAGTATGTTGTTGCTGCTACAAACTATTCAAATATTGCATATATTAAGAAAGTATTGGAACGTATGAATGAGATAATCACTGAGCCAGTGATTATATATTGTGATAACACAAGTGCAATAAACATTTCAAAGAATCTAGTGATGCACTCTAAAACAAAGCATATATCTATTAAGTATCACTACTTAAGAGAACAAGTATAGGAGAAGAAAGTTAAGCTAGAGTTTTTTACATCAAAAGAACAACTTGTAGACATATTTACAAAGCCTCTACCTAAGAGGATACATTTGAGTACTTGAGGACTAGACTTGGAGTTTGTCCCCTGTCTACCAGTCACTAATGTGATCTGAATGTTGCATCAGCCTAATCTTATCAAAAGATCATACATGTTGATGCAACATAGTTCACACTTTGGATCATGTCTAAGGTTGTGAAAACTTTGGAGAACTAGAAAAAAATGGCATATCAGTATATAGAGATACAGAGAATGCACTAGACAATAGAAAATTACATGGCTACTACAGAGCTGGATGTTTATTTGTTTCTTTGGCATTGTTGTCAAAGGGAGAGATAAACCATATGAAACAAGATGCACTAATGAGAACACTGAAACATCTATCTAAGGGAGAGACAAACTAAAAAAAGGGAGAGCACTAAAGATCAGTTACTAAGAACAAAAGAAGGAATTTGAGAGCTAAAAATATCATATTTGCAGAATGTCAAGGTTGCATTTGTAATGCTATTGAAGTAATGTAGTGATTAAACATATTAAGCTAGGGAGAGCTTGTACAATATTTGTTCATAGAGTTGTAGTATACATGTTTGGTATGTGTATGGTATATTTCAGATTACTTGAGTTGCCATCAATGCCAAAGGGAGAGATTGATGAACTACAACTGATTTAGAACCTGATTGAAGAATCTGTGATTAGAAATCACCAAGTTACTGATTAGATATGACATATGATAAAATCAGTAATATGTTGTCATTGATGTCAACTAGTTTGATAGTACTTATTTTTTGAGTTACTATAACTAAACATCTATAGAAAAGGAGTAAAAGAGATGAAGAATAGAAATATCTACATGAGGAAGATGTATATGATAGATGAGGATAAGGAATACATTGTGTAACTTGTTGATGAGTCTATGACCTTATGTTATTGACTTGATTATGTTTCATTCATCTATGATGAAGAAAAGAGCTAAAAGACACAAGGCAGTGTGGTCGGTTGATGAAGAATTTCAATATATACTAATGGGATGTAGTGTATAAAGAGCACAGTATAAACTGAGCTTGTGTTCATTGACACATTTTTTTGTTAACTGAGCAGGAGAAAAGGAACTAAATGATTAGTTTATCCCTTAGGGATTGCTGAGCCGTAAAGTACATCAAAATCAGTGATGGAGATAATGTTTGTTATGAAGATCAATGGCTAGCATAATTCAAGGAATATCTAAAGGATGAAATCAAAATGTTTTACTAGCACAATTGCCAAGGAAGGTTTAAGCAGAAAAATGGACGAAGGAGAATAAGCGGCAAAATCTTATGGAGGAAAAGAAAATGGTTTACTTGTCTATTTAAGAGACCAGAGTTTCATTATGAAACTTATGCCAGAAGAAGAAGGGCTGCAGAATTATCGCATGAAAAAGCTTCATGTATGCTTGATCAAACTGGTTAAGGAGAATTGAACTACAGAGTGTACCAAGCGTTATAAAGCTATTACCGAGAGACAGTAAGTCATTGATTATTGTTGATACAGAATTGAATACTGATTAGAGGATTTGAATGAGCATAAAATAGATCTGAACATCTGCAATTGAAGTTGTATTGTAATCAAATCAAACTGATGTTACATTTTAACCATTGTAAATAGAGAAATCTCTTAACCGAGTGGACTTGAAAGTCTTATATGTTTCATTCATAGAATGATCATTGTTAGCCTATCAACCCCATAGTGAATGTTTGTTGGATGATAACGGTTGGTCTAAAATCCTCTAACAAGGTCACACCTAACAGTGTGTTTGTAACCTTTAATAGGGTTGGGTCTTCACTGACCTCACTTCAGAAGAGTGAACATTTTTGGGTTGCCGGTCCCAGGTGGTTTTTCCCTTCACAAGGTTTCCACGTTAAATATTTTGTGTTATGTGTTCATTGTGATGATTGTTTGTTATCATACTTTACATATTACATGTTAGATTTGGTCGGTAATAATTAGTTTATTATTGATTGGTAATTAGTAAAAGCATAGACAATATAGTATTTTAAGTTACCGAGCTGCAGAAATTAAAGTATATTGTTTTGGATTATACATTTTGATTTGGGACTATGGATAACTGATTCACCCCTCTCTCAGTTATTCTAACAATGCAATGTTGGTTGTTTGAACTGAGGAACACTGTGAGTTTTGACATCAACCGAGAATGTGTTGCAAAATTTAAACAAAATTGAATCTTTGAAAACCAAGATAGACTATTGTAGGCCCCGGCAACATGGTCCCGTAGCACTTGACGTCTCGATGCTACCTCACACAAGCTCCAAGATATGACTCTGTAAAGATCACTAATTTCATCCTGAAGGGACCTTGAGGGACACTTCGGCCTAGAGTCGTCAATGGCATTCAAACGATTGTGTGTGGCAAACAATTGTCAGTCTATGAATTAGCATGATATTTTCTATATGAGCTCACCTTATAGAATGAAATACTTGAAATTTATAAAGAGATAAGTATTTCATGTTTTATTAATGCAAATAATTTTTGAGTTTTTAATTAATGCTATACTACTGGTTAGTAAAATCTTGTATGCTTCTATCATTGCTATATATGATTGAGATAGTTTAGTGAGCTATTTGTAATCTCTCTCTAACATACCTTCAGGACAAAAGCACAAGCTAATTGCATTCAAGGGAGAAAGAACTTGATGCTTGCAAATGAATTGATGATTGAGACTAGATAAAAAGGGAGTCTGACATTTCAAAAGAGGACAAGAAGTCGATAAACTTGAGCTTCAAAGGAAGCAGATGGTTCAGTCAACTTGTGACAATCTTGATCATGTTGATTGAGAGGGAGTTCACTATTGAAGGTGAAACACTTTAGAGGTAAACATGGTATAATTGATTATTATACTAATGAATCATGAAAGTTTTTAATGGGCCTGCACCCTATGTAAATCATGAGGAAGTGATGACTTCCAAATGATTATCACTTGTATTTGTAGAAGTTATTGGAAGGTGACGATCTTACAATAACTTAAATCATGATATAGATTATTTATAATGTTGAAATAGATCATGATGAATTAATGCAACAACTAAGTGTTAGATGTCATTAAGTTGACGGTCTATGAGTTGTTTTCATAAATTTATCTTGTAAAGAAACAACTAAGTGTTAGATATTGTTAAATTGATGGTCTATAAGTTGCTTGTATAGATACATCTTGTAAAGAAACAACTAAGTGTTAGATGTCATTAAATTGATAGTCTATAAGTTGTTTGCATAGATATATCTTGTAAATCAACAACTAAGTGTTAGATGTCATTGACTGTCTATGAGTTGTTTGTATAGATATATGATAGGTATTCAGTGAATATCATGTAATGATATTATGCAGGCCAGAACCTTATTGAGTACTTGGTGAATATCATATGTTGATGTTCTGATAGGCCAATACTCAGAGTATTTGGTGAATGTCATGTGTTGACATTCTGATCGGCCAATACTCAAGATCTTGTGGATAGAATCATCAATGGAGGAAATCCACCTGAGCGCTTATGGATAGAATTGTCAATGGAGGCAATCCACCTAAGAACTTGTGGACAGAATCACCGATGGAGGCAATCCACATATTGATACTATTTTTCTATTGACTACATCTTTAGGATGATGCCTTTATTTCTTACATCATATGATTGATGTTGTCAAGTGTCTTAAGTGTTGACATTGGATTGATTTATCCTCCCTAGCTAAGAGGGAGTGTTTGTTGATGTTTTTGTAGCTTCAGTCGAATAAACACTGAGTTAATACTAGTGAAGATATATATATATATATATATATATATATATATATATATATATAGACACACACACACACACACACACACACACACACACATATATATATCTATGTATGTATGTGTGTGTGTATGTGTGTGTGTGTGTGTGTGTGTGGGTGGCTGCAAGAAGTTGAGTCCCACTTTTGGGCAAAATGTGGAAGTGTTTTCCCCGATTTTAAAATTTTTTGTCAATTGATGTCTAAATTTGAAGCACTTAGAGATTGAATCTCAAAAAAAATTAGTACTAGAAAATGTAGTTCTTGGATTCTACTTTTAAAATATGTAATTTATTTAAATACCCACATGGTATAAATTGCTTTTTAGTAGGAATGTTTAAAAACCATGTTTTCAAAGTGTCTTTTTCAGGACCATATCATAGCCATGTACATGTTGGAAATATAGTTGGGAAATGTGATACTAAGAGGGTGGGTGAATTAGATATCACCTACTAATTCATTTTAACATTGCATAGAACTTTTGCATAGCTTTAAGAAAACTTCAATAAAATAAAGTAACTAATATACTAAGCATCATTCAAGAAAGTGCTCATAACACAGTAAATTTGGTTACCCATAAACCCTTGAAAGGTAAAAATGGGGTGGGGTTGACACCCACAAATCTTCACTATTGCAGTATAAATTTTTCCTGTTAGGGCTACAAATTTGATCAAAAAATATGATCTACCCTGTGAGGGGTCTGCCCTGTTAAGAGCTAAAAGACTTATACAGTCTACCTTGCTAAAGGATTTAAAACTTACAATAAAGTAAGCACTCGGTTAAGAGATTACAATAGGTATGTTAAAACCACTCGGTTAAGAGATTTACCCTGATACACTTGTTAGAATGTCTCAGTACCCAATCCTTTAGTTTGCACTGTATGCTAATTACAAATCTTCTCTTTACAATATTGTTTTTATCTCATCTATCAAGTTTATATCTATTATGTCCTTCACTTCTTAGCTCGGTCACTGAACTCTATCTAAATGCTTCACTGATCTGAATGTGCTATCTTCTCATTCCTTCATTCCCTTCACATCGTCTCTTCCTTAGGCTAACATGTTTTAGGGTTCAGATCTTATCTTCATATAGACAACTAAACTTCTTCAAGATTCAAGATCTATGATCTAGATTTACTCTTTTTATCGCTTAAGCTTTAATAATTTCTGATTGGCTCTAAGTGTTGCATAGGGATTAATGATTACAAAATAGATGCGTAATCACCTCCTTGATTTCCTCAAAAAACAAAATACAAAACATGAATGTCAGCCAAAATGTTTTACCTCAATCAATGTGCCATAACAAACTCATATGTCATTTCTAGCTAACTCGGCAATGGATGTCCTTGGTACTCGGCATTCACTATACTTGACATTTTTTGATATCTCTGTTGCTTAGTATTCATTACTTACATAGCTTGGCAAAAACTTAACTCGGCTAATACAAAAATACATAGTGACCATTGGTTTACCCGACAGTAGTACTACTCGGTAAGTGTACATTACATGACTCGGCCTACACATGATGACTCAGTCACAGTGATGACTGGTCATCATTGCCTAGATAATGACTAAGCATAAGTCACTAATAGTCAACAAAACTATAGAGATCTACAATCTCCCCCTTTGACATTAGTGGCAAAAACATTGTCATGACATTACATGTGTATTTACAAAAGTACATAGTATTAGCAGAATACTCCCCCTAAGATATATATACATACAAAATTTTGTTACCTCCCTTTATGCCTGAATATGTCATGTCATTTCATTTCCCCCTTTTTTTTGGCACGCCTAATTTCTTTAGGAGTGGGGATCGTGAAGTATTTCTCTAGAAATAGTTTATGAAGCATCATAACCATATGTAAAGTAGTTTTCTTCTAGGCCTTTCATTTTCCTGAGTCGGCATTGCCTTAGGCTTAACAAATTTTCTTTTTCCCGATGCAGGGGATTTCTTTTGTGTCTCAGCAGGTGAAGAGACTACCCTTGTTCTAGGCCTAAGCACAGGTGTTGATGTAATTTTAGGTTTTTGTATCTTTTTGGTTGTGGGCTCAGCAAGTACTATCTTCTTGCCTTTCTTCTTTTGTACTTCTACCTCTTCTTCTTCTTCACTTTCACTGTGATCACTTATTTTATCTTTTCCCAGGCCTTGAGTTAATTCAAGTGGTGCATTTTCTTCTGTTTCTTACATCAATTTTTCCTGATTTTTCACAATTTTCTTCATCTTTCTCTCTACAATTGCAGCCTTCAATCCCATAGTTATTTTGGATTTGGATTCTTCATATGTTCCAAAATAAGGAGCCTTATTATCAATTTCTTCAGCTAGAAGGGATGTTATAGTAGTTGTAGCCTCATCAATGTTTACCTCATAAGGTAATGGTATTAGCCATGAAACCCTCGGTAAAATAGCTTGTACATAGGTGAAATCTGTGCCAACTAGAAAGCATATATCTTGGCTATAGTTCTCAACTAAAGACACAGGGATCCTACTCCTCTTCCTCATTTTCTTCTTGAACTCAATGAAATAATTCTCTATTACATCATTAAAAATTTCTCCTATCTGACCTATGAAGTCATTAATTTTAACTGTAATTGGTTTCTTCTTGTCCCATATCACACCTCCAACAGTAAGAAAACACTTATTAATATAAAAGAATAGATAGACGAGAAAATAATTGAGCTTACACAGAATTATTTTCTTTTTAGATTGAGGTTAGGTTCTCAGCAAGCTGAGTCAGCTGGCACTCGGTGAGATCATAATTGTGTCCTTTCTTAATAATCTTCCACGCCTGGTCCACTTCTAAAAATGGGACATTCTCCAACTAACTGGATTGGTAGAGTTTGTGTGAAATAACCCTAACTGCAAAGTCAATCTCCAGATCAATGATGGTGGAAATCATCATTCCATGCTTGTTCCAAACTACCTGTGTGTTTACCTAAATTTCTTCCTTACTTAAACATTTCATTGTTCTTTTTCCTAAAATTATAGGGTATCCTGTTACTCGGTGAATCATTTCCTTCGTTATCTTAACTGGTCCATCTTCCAACTGCAATTGCATATCATGCACTTGATTTAACACAATCTTTATCCATTCAACTCTGAAATTCTACAAAACATCTAGGGCATGAACTAACCCTTGCTTGGCAATTGATTTGTATTCTAGCTTCAATACACCATTGTCACAAAATTTGTCATATGCCTCCCCGATCTCGTAATCTCTGATTTCTCCTATTTTACACATATAACAAGACCTAATGTCATTCATTACCAACACATTCTTCAGAATTGAGGATATACTACCCGTAAGATCTCCTTTAATCGCGCTCTCCAGAATTGCCTTGAACTTCTGCAGCTTACAAACTTCATTTCTTGCCAACTGTGCGTTGAAAACCTTCATCCCTTGTTTCTTCATTGTAGTAGATGATGATGATGCCATTTATAACTTAAAATTTCTCAAAAAGAAATATTGCTCAGTAGGGTACCTTTTCGTAAGTGTTCTGCAGATGATTCACCAATGACACGCTAAAAAGATTTGGAATCGCCCTTTGATAAACTGGTTACTCACTCTCTGAATCTCTCAAATAAATTTCAATTCTCTAGGTGAAATGAAATGAATGGAAACATTCTTCTTTATAGATTCCAAAAATTCAAATTAGGGCCTCATAAATGCTCCGTATAAATTTTTAACTGGAATATAGTTGTCTTGGAAAACCTATGTTAACCTTGGCTAACACAAGCTCGATTGATATAACCATTCAGACACAACTCGGTGTACATCATATCTCAGCTACCACAGGTACTTGGCATACATTGATAACTCGATCAAAAAACTGATGCTCGGCATAAAAAATGAAATGTTCTACTTTGCTCAAATATGTCCTATTGCATCTTTATCTATGCAGATATGGAATTTTACTCAACTTATGTTAGGAAATGATGTAAGATAAACCATTGTAACACTCAGTTCCAAACATACCTTCTTTGCTTAGTTAGAAGAAGTGTGATCACCTGATCCATCAGATTGGGTGACCTCAGATGCACAAGCTTCACTTGTGCTTTCTTCTTCTTTCTTCTTCCAAGTTTTATTCATTTGATTTCTCAATTTCTCACGAAAATCTTCATTCTGATTTTGATCATTTCTCAATATAGGTGATCTACAATCTTTCTTTAGGTGACCCTATCTTGTTACATTTGTAACATACCATGCTTCCATTTATCCAAATTTTAGATTTTCCTTTCAAATGAGTCTTCAAATAATTTTCTCTGATGTGTCCATATTTTCCACAGTAATGCTAATTGTACCAAGTGTTATAATCCCAATTGTATGTGTTATTCTTCACAGGTGACTTAGTCTGTTCATTTGATGACCATTTATGTTTAGATCTACATTCAAATGCTCTATGCCCATACTTTTGACAATTGAAATAGTGTCCTTGAAATTTTGGTGAGGTAGATGGACTATTGACCTTAGACCTACATTCATGCGCCTGATGTCCATGTTTCTTACAGTTAAAGTAATGCCCATTAAATTTATGTTTAAGATCAGACTTACCATGTTTTCTTCTACATATGTTGGTTGTATATCCTAGCTTTCCATAGTGATGGCATGTGGGCTTGTTGTTCTTTGGTTTTGCATTTTTTTTCCTCTCCACTCTTTGATGATTCTCCTTCTTCAGTGGATGATGAATGCTTATTTAGTCCAAGTCCAGATCTATCACCAGATCTTCTAGGTGACCTTAACAACTCTTCAAAGTATTTTGCGGCTTCATTAGGTTTGTTCATCCTTTCATTGATTTCCTTTTTAGATCTCAGTTCATTTCTTAGTTGATCATTTTCAGATCTCAGATTGTTGATTTCCATATCTTTACTGCCCAACTCTTAATTAACCAGCAGCAGTTGATTTACCATGTCTAGTTAATTGTTGGTCAACCTTTGCATGTCACTTGTTCTCTCATCAAGTCTCATTGCTATTTGTCTTTTATCTTCTTTAGCCATTGTATTTTCTTCTTCAACTTTCTTTTTCTGTTCAACTACTTAACAAAGTCCAACAGATTGAATTTTTTGGTTGTATATCCTGGCTTTCCAAAATGATGGCATGTGGGCTTGTTGTTCTTTGGTTTTGCATTTTTTTTCTCTCCACTCTTTGATGATTCTCCTTCTTCAGTGGATGATGAATGCTCATTTAGTCCAAGTCCAGATCTATCACCAGATCTTCTAGGTGACCTTAACAACTCTTCAAAGTATTTTGCAGCTTCATTAGGTTTGTTCATCCTTTCATTAATTTCCTTTTCAGATCTTAGATCATTTCTTAGTTGATCATTTTCAAATCTTAGATTTTTTATTTCCATATCTTTACTACCCAACTCTTGATTAACTAGTAGAAGTTGATTTACCATGTCTAATTGATTGTTGCTCAACCTTTGCATGTCACTTGTTCTCTCATCAAGTCTCATTGATATTGGTCTTTTATCTTCTTCAGCCATTGTATTGTCTTCTTCAGCTTTCTTTTTTTGTTGAACTACTTAACAGAGTTTGACAGATTGAATTCTTTGTTCTCTCTTTAGATTTTTGATGTCATCATTTAGTATGGTATTTTTCTCCAGTAGCTCTTTTATGGCTTTGTCACTTTCTGCAGGGTTCCCATTATCAAATAGTCCAGTGGTATCTTCTTCTTGATATTGTTAATCATTTTGCTGAATAGCAATTTCTCTTCTCCTGCTTAAAGATTTCTTCAGTTCACCTCTGGCTGCTTCTAGTTCTTGTAATGCCAACTGTACATCAATTCTTCTAATTCTCTATAACCTTTCCCATCTTATAAACTTCCATCTCAAGATCTTTTTCTTCAAGTGGTTAGACTTTCTATGAGAAGCCTTGAAGCTCTGATACCAATTGTTGGAAATATAGTTGGGAAATGTGATACTGAGAGGGGAGGGTGAATCAGATATCACCTACTAATCCATTTTAACATTGCATAAAACTTTTTGCATAGCTTCAACAAAACTTCATCAAAACAAAGTAACAAATATACTAAGCATCATTCAAGAAAGTGTTCATAACATATTAAATTTGGTTACCCATAAACCCTTGAAAGCTAAAACTGGGGTGGGGATGACATCTACAAATCTTCACTACTACAGTATAAAGTTTTCCTATTAGGGCTACAAATTTGATCAAAAAATATGATCTACCCTGTGAGGGGTCTTCCTTGTTAAGAGATAAAAGACTTATATAGTCTACCTTGCTAAAGGATTTAAAACTTACAATAAAGTAAGCACTTGGTTAAGAGATTACAATAGGTCTGTAAAAAGCACTCGGTTAAGAGATTTACCCTGATACAATTGTTAGAATGTCTCAGTAGCTGATCCTTCAGTTTACACTGTATGCTGATTACAGATCTTCTCTTTATAGTATGTTTTGATCTCATCTATCAAGTTTATCTCTATTATGTCCTTCATTGCTTAGATCAGTCATTGAAATCTATCTGAATGCTTCGCTGATCTGAATGTGCTCTCTACTCATTCCTTCATTCCCTTTTCAACCTCTCTTACTTATGCTAACACATTTGAGGGTTTAGATCTTATCTTTATATAGACAACTAAACTTCTTCAAGATTCAAGATCTACGATCTAGATTTACTCTTTTTGCCACTTAAGCTTTACTAACTTTTGATTGGCTCTAAGTGTTGCATAGGGATTAATGATTGCAAAATAGATGTGTAATCACCTCTGTGATTTCCTTAACAAACAAAATACAAAACATGAATGTTTGGCCAAAATGTTTTACCCTGAGCACTGTGCCATAACGAACTCATATGTCATTTCTAGCTAACTCAACAATTGATGTCCCTGGTACTCCGTATTCACTGTACTTGACATTTGCTGATATCTCTGTCGCTCGGTATTCATTACTTACATACCTCAGCAAAAAGTTAACTCGGCTAATACAAAAATACATAGTGACTTGGTCGCAGTGATGACCGACCATCATTGCCTAGATAATGACTAAGTGTAAGTCACTAATAGTCAACAAAACTATAGAGGTCTATAGTATGAACACCATATTTTGACTTAAAATAAATGAATTTTTACAAATCCTTCTAGGGAAATATACCTAAGACACCAAATATTGGTAAGCATATTTTTCCTCTTTTTTTTTATTGAATATATTTTTTTATTAATTTTTAATTGACTATTAAATACTTTTTCAAAACCTCTAGTATACGGGCACCATAATTTGATGAGAATTTCATATTTTATCAAAGTTCTTTTTTTTTTATCTTCAAGAGAATTGTATCTAGACTAGTGTCATATAATTTATTTTCCAAAAACCTAAAAACAAAAATGTTATTAATGTTTTAGTGAACCTCTCTATTTTACATTTAGGTACCACTTTTAACTAATAAATAATGAAAAAATAGTAAAAATAATCACATCATTATGAAATTTACAGTTTTGAAATCAGGACAGTGAGAACTCTAATGAGTTTTTTTTTTCGTAAAATGATACGATCATGAAGACCCTCAAAAAATTACAACAAGGCAGAAATCTAGCATTCCAGTGCCTTAACCAAATTTTTGGAAGCCAAGGCATAGGCGCCCATTTCGAGTGACATCTCTCATTTCTACAAGACTTCCACGAAATTGGTATCCAACTTTATGCATTGACCCTATATATATATATATTATA
>BSBK01013141.1:0-162371 GCA_027943335.1 Chamaecyparis obtusa | reverse complement strand
AAGAGTCGGCCTTCCTGAGATAATAATCCAAGTCAACCCCTATTGGAAAAACTCCCTTGGCTCCTATATATAGGAGGTTGATTCTTGAGAGAAGAACGCATAAGACATAACGGGTTTCTTCCTCCTAAGAACCATAAAGAAGTAGGACAACAACGAAAGAAGCAGGACAATAGAGAATAGAAAGATGACAGCTGTGAATTCATCTAGGACATAAACAAATTCTTTTGAGGCTGTAGTAAATGTCAAAATCCATGAGGGAGCATTGAATTCCATTAAGAAGTAGCTAATTTGGCCATTGTAGATGCAACAAAGTCTTCCATAGAAGGACAACAACTTTGAATCTTAGTCCTAATTGCAGGATACATAGGAGTAAATTATGGAGCAGAATTCTATAGTAGATCTCAAGGCAGATCTCAGTCTACTTCATTCACCAAAGAGGGACTGATCTGAAGATCAATTCTGAGATCAATCCACGTATTATCTTATCTTATCCATAATCATTTTCTTTATATCTTGTACTTAGTATTGAAAGATCTCTACATTCCTAAGTGAATCTCAAAAATATTAACATGGTATCAGAGCCTAGGGAGAGATAAGATCCATTTTTAGATTTAGGAATTCAAACTATCTCTTTCAACTAAGTTGGTGATCATGTCTATTTGGATTAGACCTGAAGATAGGCTAGAGGGAGATGTTAATTTTACATCTTGGAAAATGAGGTTATTAATTATTCTAAGGGAATTAGAAACTATTTCAATCATTGAAGGTCCTCCTAAAGATAATATGGATGATGATGAAAAGAAGGAATGGAACAAAAACAACAATAAAGCAATGAGGATAATTGTTGATAGTGTTAAAGACTACATTGTGCCAACTATTGCAAATCTAGAGAATGCATATGAGATGTTTACCTCATTATTTGGCATGTTTCAAATTAACAACACAAATAGGGTCCTAGCTCTCAAAAAAAACCTCTCCCAAATAAAAATGAATCAAGGGGAGTCCATCACTTCATACTTCATGAGGATCAATGAGTTAAGGAATCAACTATCATCAATTGGGTTCAATTATGATAATAAAGAGCTTGCTGTAATAGCTCTCAATAGATTGCCTCTTACTTGGGAAGCATTCATTCAGGGGATTAGTGCTCATTCCAAATTACCTACTCTTGATAGACTAAAGACCGATTTCCTTCAAGAAGAAGCAATATTAATATCAAGAGGCTCAATCTTCAAGGAAGACATTCAAGTTCTTTTCTCCCAAAACTCAAAAGGGGGGGGAGGAAAATTCAAGAAGAAGAGAGAATATCAAGGGAACAAAAAATGAAATAAGTTCAAAGGACAAATGGGGAAAGAAGCACTTTAAGAAAAGGAAACCTTTCAAGAAGGACTTCTCTAAAACTAAATGTTATAAATGTGAGAAGTTTGGTCATATGGGTGTAAATTGTCTTGAGAGGAACAACTTTCAAGCATCCTTTGTGGAGGTAAAGGTACCCAAATCAGAGCACTTTGCACTTTAAGAGGGAGTTGCAATTTGAGAGGGACTTTATATATGGGATCAAGTGTGAAATCATCTAAGTTATAAACTCCTTCCGTTGGTTACTTATATCTGCATCCTTGTATATGTTTATGAGAAACATACTTTATGTTGCAGCTCTATCATATTTCTATTATGTATGTACATTTTGTATGCTATTGACATATCTAATTTACATTACTGTATGGGTGGCAACATACATAACTATCTATTCAACTTAGATATTGGCATACTTGGTATATTATAATATTCTAACTGGCATATTTTTATGTTCTCACATTACCTTGTTTATGCTTTGTTCACGTGTGAACATATTTCATTTATAGTAGGAAACTATATGAGTAAATACATCTCTTGGTTTATGTTAGCATTGGAATATGTTAGCATTGATTTTCATATCTTCTTTGGCTCATTGTCCTGTTATGAAAAATCACAGTTGATTACTAGCTCACAGATGATTGCATATGTTAGAATAGGCATACCTCTTTAAGAAAATACATTTAGAGTTAATGTTGATTATCTACATGGGAACATTCATATATATATGCATGTATACATTTCTTTTTAAAGAACTATATTGCATCTTGCTATGTTCACATTACACCTAGTTAGATGTTGAAATGCTAGATAAATTATGTTGGTTGTATGAGAAAGCTGCATTTGGATGTTGACTACTTAATATGACTGTATGGGGCATACGTCATTTATATATCTTGTGAAGCATACTTTAAATATTGTATGAATGGATCATACATTCTTTCATTTACTGATTATAGCTAATGGTTCTATGTGTGAACTTTTCATCATATTGGTTAATCTTATACTTATGTGGATTCATGTGATTATGATTATTCATCTGGATATACTTATGTTTTTGGCTAAGTTATTCTTATGAATTGAAGAATATCATTTGATGTTCTTCAAGTCTAGGGGACTCGTGGATCAGGGATCCACATCCGAGCACTTGGTGAATATCATGGATTTGATATTCATTAGGCCAATGCTCGAGTATATCATTAATTTGATATCTGGTGAATCAAGGATTCACTTCTTAGCATATGGTGGACATCATGGATTTTATGTCTGGAGGCCATTTGCTCTGAGTATTTGGTGAATATCATGGATTTAATATTCGTTAGGCCAATGCTCAAGGATATCATTGATTTGATATTTGGTGGATCAGGGATCCACTTCTTAGCATATGGTAGACATCATGGATTTGATTTCTGGATGCCATTGCTATGAGTACTTGGTGAATATCATGGATTTGATATTCATTAGACCAAGACTCGAGGATATCATGGATTTGATATCTTGTAGATCAGGGATCCACATCTAAGTAATTGGTGGACATCATGGACTTCATGTCGATAGGCCCTTACTCTGAGCACTTGGTGAATATCATGGACCTTATATTCATTAGACCAATGCTCTTAACATCATGGACTTGATGTTGGTATGGTGTCATGGATTTGACATCTCTTGAGTCTTGGTGACTCGTGGATTTAGTTATCCACAAATTGGAAGGTGTACATCATGGACTTGATGATACCATGAATATCATGGATTTGGTATTTTATTGGTTGAGTCAAGAGGACTCAAAGATCTAAGTTATTCACAAATTGGATTTGATGATAACTTGTGTTTGGAAAGTATCATGGACTTGATACTACCTTGAATATCATGGACTTGATATTCAAAATAGTCAAGGAGACTAGTGAACTTAGGAAATTCACAAATTGATTGGAAATTTGATATCATGGACTTGATATCACTTATATCATGAACTGATATTCTTGGGTCATGAAGACTAGAGGATCTAGGAGATCCACATTTGGATGGTAAGCATCATATGATATGATGTATTGAATATGAGACGTATGGTTTATGAAGAATAGTTGTGTTCTCATTATATCTTGTAGATAGAGATCTACTATCATAGATGAGAGATCTATGGCATCTTTGGATTAGGAATCCATTTTTGTTATGTTTTGAGTCTCGGAGACTCATGGATTTAGGAAATCCACATCCAGTTGGTAAACATCTTGTTACCATGATTTTCATATGGATATGAAATCTATGGTTGGAAATGATGTAAGAAAATATGTGTTCTACCTATCATAGATATGAGATTATGATTCTATTGGATATGGAATCTATGTTGATTATGTCTTTGGAATCTCTATCAAGGGTTGATAGAGGGAGATCATTGAGTTGATCTTTGCCTCAAGTCCAAGAGGGAGTGTTGATATTATGGCCTTGACGAAAAATATCAATTACACCAAAAATTATATTTTGTTAAGGGCATATATATTGATATATAAATAATGATATTAAATATTTAATATATTTAATATCTATGTTTATGGAATTCAATTCAGTAATGTATTATTTGTTTGAGCCCAAGAGTCAGCCTTCTTGAAACAATAATCCAAGTCGGCCCCTATTGGAAAAACTCCCTTGGCTCCTATATATAGGAGGTTGATTCTTGAGAGAAGAACACACAAGACATAACATGTTTTTTCCTCCCAAGAAACATAAAGAAGTAGGACATCAACGAAAGAAGCAGGACAACAACAAATAGAAATAGGATAGCTATGAATTCATCCAGGACATCAAAAACTCTTTTGAGGCTGTAGTAAATGTCAAAATCCATGAGGCGGCATTAAATATGATTAAGAAGTAGCTAATTCAGCCATTGTAGATGCAACGAAGTCTTCCATAGAAGGACAAAAACTTTGAATCTCAATCCTAATTGCATCATACATAGGAGAAAATTCTAGAGCATATCTCAAGGCATATCTCAGTCTACTTCATTCACCAAAGAGGGACTAATCTAAAGATCAATTCTAAGATCAATCTGGGTACCATCTTATCTTATCCTTAATCATTTTCTTTATATCGTGTGCTTAGTATTGAAAGATCTCTACATTCCTAGGTGAATATGAAAATATTAACAATTGGAACATCTTCTAGAGTCAATGATCTACAAGTTCTTGTCCTTCTAAGAATAAACTAAAGTCTATGCAATAATAGAACTTTGTAATCTTTTTTATTTTTTCTTCATTTTCCAAAATTTCTCAATTTCATTCTTATAACTTTTTGAGCTAATATCCTTTATATCAAACTTACAAGGATTCACTTGAAATTAGTTCTATAGTGTCTTGTAACATGCCTAAAATTTTTTCATTTTTAACAAACAACATTAAAATAAAATAATGGTGCAAAAGTATTTATTCTCACAATTTTGTTTCCTTCTTAGGAGAACCTTTCTACAATCTATTTCCTTATGACCTTGAGTTGGTTTCTAGTTACAAGGAAACCAATGCATTCTATCTTTATAGGCTAGACATTGAACTTTTATCAATCCAAGTGAATGGGATTCACCTTAAAAAAAATTTGAGGTACATGTAGAAAATCATTTAAATATTATTTACTTGTTATTTTTCAAGAAATATTGTTTTTCACCCTACTTTTTCCTTAATTGAGTATAGGTCCTAAGTTCTTTTATGTTTCCTTGAATTGTAAGCTTACATATTTGTTTTCAGTTCCCTTGACAAGTCACTACCAAATGGATACATAAATATCCTAAATTCCATGTTTAGTAAGACATCCCATAGAGGTCAAAAAAATGTTTGCATTTCATGCCACCCTTGCGGTCTATCAATTCTATCATTTTTGAGAGATCATAAATAAACCATTCAGCTCCTACCTTGGCCAAGAACCTTAGTTAAAAATCTAAAAAATGGATAACTGGGTTCCTTGTTAGGGATTAGAAATTGACCTTCCTCTTTCCATCTTATAACTTTCATCCTTCTCTTCCTCAAATTCTGTGGTATGCCGCCTTTTCCTTCCCTTTTTTTTTCCTAGTCCAATTTCCCTTTGACAAGTAAGGTTTCTATCTAACCATTTCCTTATTGTTGAAAACCCTAATTCCTAAAGTTCATTTCTCCTTTTCATTTTTTAGCTAGTCCTTAGACATGAAGGATCTAACTTTCTCTTTAACTTCTTCTATTTGGATACATTTAATGCTAAACTTCGATCATCAATGACCAATTACCACACCCTTTCCTTCATTTTCTAAGCTTAAACTTTTTTCAGATCAGCTTTTGATATTTCTTGTTACACTTTACCTATAGGTAAAGTGTAATGAGAAAATGCAATTCCTAATATTCTATCCTTGCAACCTTTTCCTTGCTCTCTTTTCTTTATCAAATATTATGGGTTGTTAACTCTTTCTATTTGGAAACAGTTAAGGTAAAATCCTAAGCCCGACCCTTTATTCCTTTCTACCAGTCATGCCTTTCTGATGCAAAGGAGGATAGGAAGAGGCCAAGGAATGGCACACCCTAACCAGATCCACCTTGCTCAACACTATGCGGAAGCAACAACAACACAGTGGAAGAGAGAAAAATGTTAGATCATTCATATATTAAAAACAATTGATTCATAGATGTCGGGCTATGAGGCCTTCTAGTTACGGCTATATATTACAATGAATTACAAAATTCCTCAAACATGTGAGGATCTGTCAAAATCTCTAATTCTATCTTCTATCCAAAAATTGCCTCCTCAACTCTAACCCAAGAATAACATTTATACAAGAGTCTACCAAACTAAGTCAGCCTTCAGATCCACAATCAACAGAAGGAACAGTCAGATTTGGGACCACATGCTTCCCAATGATTAATTCCAACATTAAATCTGTGACCCAAAATAAATGCATAAGTCGACCTCAACAGAAATTCAAAATAAACTACTTGGCAACAAGGATGATCGAGCAAGAGACAAGCAACGTTGAGCACCGATGAAACAACTGACCACCCAAGAGATAACTGACCAGACTTAGTAACCAAAGGAAACTGACCAACTCAGTCAAAGAAGGAACCAAGCAACACAGAAAAACACAAACATGTTTTTGGTGACATAGGATTGCCAAGGACCTGAGATGCTCTTGTATCAAAAACCTGGGGTTATTTTGAAATGATGCTCTGAATCATTTAGCAGGTATCATTTGAGCTGCATTGAACTCAAACTGTGAAATCCATGAACTGTCTTTCATTGGTCTATTCTTCCACTTTACCATATATTCCATATATTTTTTTCCTCTTGTGCTTTTGCCAACTCTTTGCTTCAAGATCTGCTCCATTTCTTCATTTTGCTTCTTAGGATACTCTGTTAGTACCATCATTTCTTCATTAGGTTCATGATACTCATATAAATCAACAATGTTGAAAATAGGTGATATGTCCATGTCATCAGGTATCTCAATTTCATATGCATTTCCACTATCAAATTTCTTCAAAATCCTGCAAGGTCCAAACTTCTTCATCTTCAGCTTTCCATATGTGTCAATAGGAAATCAACCTTTCTTCCAATGAACCATCACTTCATCACCAACATCAAAAGTCTTATGTCTCCTTGATCTATTAGCTCTGTCTTTATATTTTTGATTACTCTCTTCCAGCTTGTATTTCACATCTTCATGCAATGTCTTCATGTACTCAACAAATTTTACTCCTTCAACACTTCTCTTATTCTTATCATCAATGTCTCTCAAATCAGATATACCTCTCGGCTGTAAGCCATTTACAATCTCAAAAGGTGCTTTCGTAGTTCTCCTATTCACTAAATTATTGTATGCAAACTTTGCTTGTGCTAACATAGAATCCCAATTACTCGGTATGTCTCCAACTAAACATCTCAAAAGATTACCCAAACTTCTATTCACAATCTCTATCTATCCATCAGTTTGTGGGTGAAATGTAGAACTATATTTCAACTCAATGCCAAACTTTCTCTAAAGAGTCTTCCAAAAGTATCCAACAAATTTAATGCCTCGGTCAGAGATAATACTCCTGGATAATCCATGTAATCTCACAATTTCCTTAAAGAAAAGATCTGCTACATGTACTGCATCTGATGTCTTTCTACATGGTATAAAATGTACCATTTTAGAAAATCTATCCACAACAACAAATATAGAATCATTACCTCTTACTGTCTTTGGTAAGCCAAGAACAAAATCCATATCGATGTCAATCCAAGGTTTCTCAAGAACAAAAATCAGTACATACAAAATAGTATTCTGACTTACTCCTTTTCTAACTTGACAAACTCCACAAATTTTCAAAAATTTCTGAACATCTTTGTACAACTGAAGCCAAAAGTATTTCTCCTTAAGAAAATTCAATGTTTTATCAATTCCAAAATGTCTAGCCAAACCACTACTATGTTTCTCCTTTATCAAATTATTTCTCATTTGTCCTCACGGTATACACAACTGAATACCTTTAAACAACATACCTTCCTAAATGAAATATTCCTCCCATTTAGAACTCAATTGATCTTGAATAGGTGCTCTACACTTTCTCCATGACTCAGAAAAATCAAGATCATCTTCATAAGAATCTTTCATCTCATCAAAACCAAGAACTTGAATTTTCATCTCGGTCATCAAAGATCTTCTTCTACTCAATGCACACTAGTACATTAGACCCACTTTTTAGACCAACATTTCTAACCAAGCATTAAAATGGTTTTCCTTGGTCAGTTTATAAAAGGAAAACTTAATTTTTTTTAATCCATTCCCATGTTGGTTGGTATTTCAACAACCATAACAGGTTGTCAAAATTCTGACCAACACGGGAATATAACTTTAAAAAAATAACATAGGGATTTCATTTTGTTTTATATTCCGTGCGCGGCAAAGCAGTTGTGAAAGAAAAGGGATTTTATGTCGATCCACCGCCTATGCATCACCTAGCCTCGACTCCACATGTAAGAACCACTCTTCATTTGTAACAAATACACTCATCTCTGGTTTTTTAATCTTTGAAAAAGTTCTTGTGCTGCATTTATATTTTTTTGCATTCAATTTGTAGCATTTCTAGGGTTCAAAAATTTGTAGTCACTGTTTGTTCGTGCCTTGTGGATCTTCTTGGACCCGGTTTGAATTCTTTCAGCTTGTAGGACTATCATTGTGTACACACATTTATTATGCCTTTCCCTGTTTCTATTTTCAAAGGCCGAGTATAGTCATAAGAGTCTTCAATATCACCTAAATATGTAAACACAAATAGCCCCTTCTCAGTTTTCTTTCAACATCACTATTGATACATGACATGGGTTTGTTGATGCTATATGAACATACATTTATGTGATAGTCACCTCTTCCTACCTCCAAATACTGACAACAACATACACTGTCATTCAGAGACCATTCTGAATGGTTCTTCCAGTGTTCCAACTCGGTCTCCTTTGAATACGACTGTCATCATTTTCCAATCAAGACTAGGCAAATAGGAACACATAAAGAAGATATATTCTCTGTTAACACAACATTCGAAGGGAGCGTGTGAAGGAGGTCTACCTATTTGATTTAACTAGGTTTTTTGGATTTTTATATAACATTTTCCTCTCAATGTCAGGATCTAAATCTTTTTGAAAGGGGTGCAACAACAAAACATCTCACTTAGTAATCAGCTGGAATTTTGTGAGATAGAACTGAAAAATTGTTTAATTTACATTATCATTTTCTTCTTTCATGCATACATTTGGAGTTTTATTTAGAGGTAGATAAAATAATATTTGTGAAGATTTAGTCATGAGATTTGAGAAATAATCCTAGGGAATAGGGTTTCTTCTAAATTTGACGACACCAAACCCTTACTTCTTGGGCTAGAAATCAAGGGTTTTGTAGAAAATACCCTTCCAAACCACTCACAACTCTAATAAAGGTTATAACACCCTATAATGCATCCCAAAGGACCTTTACAACTCTTAACTACCCTCTCCATCCATCAAATCACTTCCTGCCATGACTGGTGTTGCTTAACACCCCATTTTCTTCATTCTTCACTGGACTTTACCAGGATTTTCCTTTTTCCTCATCCACTAGAATCCTTCCCTACATTCAAAACAAGATCTAATACATTTAATACATCATTGGAATCTCCCACCAAACCACATTCAATATAGGGGTGGAAGTGCCTTACACATTATGGGGTTTCAACCTTTATTTGCTGACTGTTCCTACAAAACTAGTCGCTATCTACACAACACTAGTATTTTTCTTGACTATAATAACAACAAGAAATGTGAAATAAATGCAAAAATGTATAATTATAAGTTGATTCAATGTTTCTAAATCACAACTTAACTAAGATCATGTTAAAAGAAGCATTTAAATACACTGGTGTGTTCCACTGAACTCACAGGACAGAGAACTAAGGAAATGCAGAGAATTAATATTTTATTGATTGAAACATTACACACTTAAATCCATACATCTCCACTTGACTTCCCCCCTTCTCCTCTTGAGAATCCATCCTAAAAAAAACTCCTATTCTCCCAAGAAACCGATACCAAACTTTAACTAACTTGCTAACTGTTTGATAAAAAACCTTCCAATATCATTACCAAAAGAATCAAAAGAAGACTTCTAGTCCAAAACTATAGAGGCAAATAAGGAAGTCTAACCCAACTAGGGATAATACTATTGATTCAATTGGAGAGTTGAAGGAAGGGAAGCAAGGCCTAAGAGAAAGAGAGTGATTTCCCCACAAATAAATGCTTCTTCAAACACTTTAGTCCTATCTTCCTCAATTTGAAAAGAATCCACATAAAACCCATAGTAGTAGGATAAATCTCAATCCATCCTCAACAATGGGCCTCCAAGAATCTGAAATGAATTTATGTAAATCAGGAAGGAACGAACGTAAAATATTGAACCTAAAAATAAGAGCACACTTGGAGAAATATTATTCATTATACAACACATTCTCCCTATAAATAATGGTAGAGATTGAATAAGAACAAGCCAAGGGTTTACCCCTAAGAGATGGAAGAATAGGAAAAGAAGAAGGGATTTTACCACCAAAAGAGCCAACCACCTTAGGAAAGGATAAAGAAGTTGGGGAGGAAACAAGAAAATTCATTTTGAAAGAACCAAATCCCAAAGGTGGTAATTCCATAGAAACAAGGGAACCACCATTCATTGGTAGAAAAATAGAAGATAAGCCACTAGAAGACTATGAACTAACAATGAATATCAATAAAAAGGAAGGTGAACCAACTACCAAGGATCCAACAAATAGTGACAAACCAACAATAACAAATGGAAAACAAGGAGAAGAGACGATAAGGATTTCAATAGTGAGCAAGAAAGCCATTTAAAAATTCTTTTTTAGAATTGTTTTTATGTTTGTTGTGTGTTATGTACATCATTTTTATTCTCTATAGTAGCTAAATTAGGGAAATTACATCATTAGATGGGTAAAGGGTTATAGTAAGCTAGACATGGTTCATATAGAAACTATTTGATTGTCACCTCTTACATGAATTTATTTTTTGTACAAATCAAATACTACTTAAATCAAAAAGTATTGATCAACTTGACATAATATCGACTATGTCATTAATTTCTTAGCACAAATTTACTATTTCCCTTTGTTTCTATTTTGAATCCATAGAGCAATAACAACTAACCTTCTCCAGTGCCTTCAAATGATCTCAAGGACACTCTAACCTGGTTGATCAAGTTAGGTTAGGGCCAACTGGAATGGTTAGAAGGGGGGTACTTGATTTTGATGTTATTGTCTTCAGTGTCTCTTAAAGACCTCAAATCAAATGGACTTTGAAACTAATTTATTGTAAAACCATTGTTGCATGCATTCCTCTCTTTCACTGGTATTAATATGATGATTGTTGCAATGATGGTATTAATATGAATTCTCTTCATGTGTGATGGATGTATTATGATGGTTTATCCACAGCTTCATTAAGCACCATACTTCTTTCTTGTTGTCTTGATGATAATTGACACAATATGTCATCTTATGAACATGACTGATTATAGGTTTACTTGATTGGACAGTAGAATCATGATTTACATGTTGATAAGGTGGCTATCCACAAGATTGTCATTCTTGATAACATGTGAGCTTGGTAGTGATTGGTGGAGATACTCGATATCTATCATCCTCGATCATAACACATTCTCATATTGCATTTCTTTGATGTGCTCCTTGATGCTAAATACAAAAATTATCTTATTGAAAGAATTCATGATTTTCCTTGATACATTTGATGCTTATTGACTATTTGTGGAAAGAATATGCAAACTATCTACTTGAACTCTTACTTGCTATGTACAATTTGCCATTATCTCCTAGCTATCTTTCACTAGTATTAATATGATGACTGTTGCAATAATGGTCTTAATATGAATTCTCTTCATGTGTGATGGATGTATTATGATGGTTTATCCACAGCTTCATAAAGCACCATACTTCTTTCTTGTTGTCTTGATGATAATTGACACAATATGTCATCTTATGAACATGACTGATTATAGGTTTACTTGATTAGACAGTAGAATCATGATTTACATGTTGATAAGGTGGTTGTCCACAAGATTGTCATTCTTGATAACATGTGAGCTTGGTAGTGATTGATGGAGATACTCAATATCTGTCATCCTCGATCATAACACATTCTCATATTGCATTTCTTTGATGTGCTCCTTGATGCTAAATAGGAAAATTATCTTATTGAAAGAATTCACAATTTTCCTTGATACATTTGATGCTTACTAACTATTTGTGGAAAGAATATGCAAACTATCTACTTGAACTCTTACTTGCTATGTACAATTTTCCACTATCTCCTAACTATCTTGAGTTTCTCAAGGTCTATCACCCCTTGACCAGATGTGTTTTGTTGCTATTATGTTACTAGGTTAAAGATGGGGACATCACACTATCTACAAAAGAATGTCATGAAACACTCGGTCTTGTGATTGAATAGAACTATCCTTTTTGAAACTGTCACATTAAGAAGTATAAAAGGTTATGTCTTTCATGATACACCCTTGAGAGGAATGCCACATTCATGTTCCTTTCACCTTGCCTGCAGTAGTTTTCATGTGTTGTATGACTATCCTGTAGGTCCCTTTACATTGCTTTGTCATTTTTCTTTGTCTTTTCAATTGAGATCATCATATCAACCATTTTATAGTCTTTGACTCAACTATGTATAAGAACTCTTCCTATCATTGTCTATGTGTCTATTATTCTTTCCTTACTGTGATTCAAAATTGAACCTTTCTAGTAATCTCTATCACCACTATCATATTTTCATGACTTACACCCACTATTACTCATCCTCATAGTCATCATTCCAAAAGGATTGCTTTATTTCTATATCTCTATCATTAATAAAAAACTGTCACCCTCTAATCTCATCAGTTAGTCTTGATTTGTCTTTAGATAAAAGGTCTATATCATATGCACTTGGATTGTCATATTAATTTCTCTTAGTTGTCCTTTAACATCACGACTATTTAAATCTGATGATTTAGGGCCTTTGTTCATGCAAAAACTGTCCTCTTATTTTCCCTTTATCATTGATGTTGTTGACTTTAGAAGAGTATGATGGTTATGGTGTTTTCTATCTTCTCTTTGTCCTTGATTCATGTCTGATACACATTTCCTTGAAGATCTCTATCTTCTTTTGCCACTCATTAAACCCCTACTCAATGTTGAGAATTTTCTATAGACCTACATTTCCATTGTAACACTTAGTACATATAATTGAAGGCTATAATTTGGGCCCTACAATCTTCTCTTAAAGGAACAACTATAAGTGAGGGGAAAGAGGTGAACTTCTCAGTTTTAGCATAGGTATCACTTTACTTAAAGATGGTTGTTTATTGGCTGCCCTTCAATAGGACACTTGACTGTACCTATTTGAACATAGTTCAAATCCCAAAAGTCTGCATTTCTAGGACTGTTCAACATTGTCCTAGTCAATCCATGTGTGTATGCTTGCTGCCCATACCAACCTATATCACCTGCAATGTTTCCTTGCTTATGAAGAGGAATAGTATCAGTAAAACACATTATTATCTTGTCTTTATCCATGCAAGTCAGTGGTATTAATTGAAATTTCTCTTTTCCTTTGTGAACAATATATGTATTAAAGTAGCCATCATGAATTGTCCTTCTCATACATATTATATTTTTTACTTAGCATTCAAATTTGCCTAAGTAGTACTATGAACTTTCCTCCAACACATGTACTATTGTGAAAATCATCACAAGTCCATTTTTTGGAGGGAAATTCATAGTACACATGTTTGGAGGTATGAAGGAAACAAGAGAATTTGAAGAGTCACGAGTGGTGAGAAGATTCTTTTGAGTAGAAGATTTGGAGGCACTGTAGATCAATCCATATCTTTGGTCACAAATGTATATAGGAAATGCATATCCTACATACCAAAATTTCATCTTAGTATTGATTTCCTTTTGTTGTGAAATTAAAACCCTATAATTAGGAAAATGTCAACCAATGCAAGGAGTGCAACCAAAATTTGGAGAATTAACCAAATGGACACAGCTCAAAAATTACGAACATGGCACAATCTTTAGGTAAAGTGATTCTTATCAAGGGCACTGTCCATCCACATTTGAACATGGTTGTTTACTGGCTGCCCTTCAATAGGACACTTGACTGTACCTATTTGAACATAGTTCAAATCCCAAAAGTCTACATTTCTAGGACTATTCAGCATTGTCCTAGTCAATCCATGTTTGTATGCTTTCTGCCCATACCAACCTATATCACCTACCTAAGTAGTACTTTGAGTAGTCCTCCTACACATGTACTATTGTGAAAATCATCACAAGTCCATTTGTTGGAGGGCTACTCAAAGTACACATGTTTGGAGGTCTGAAGGAAACAAGAGAATTTGAAGAGCCATGAGTCTTAAGATTGTACTTAATATAGCCAAGCTTCATTCAATGGTACATTCAAACATTGAACAAACCATTCTTAAACCAGATTAAACTAGTAAACCAAAGGACATACTGATTATAAGTAAACTAGTAAACCAAAGGACATGCTTTTACTACTAAGTCTCTATTTGTTGGGCATACTGATTATAAGTACTTGACATATATCAAAAATGTTGCTAATTAAGGTTGGCGAGATGATTACGCCTATCCTAAAAAAAGACTGTCAAATCATTATGCTTTCAAATCAATTACCTATCGACATATCCCTTGTGAGGGAGAGAAGCCAAACACATAAAGAACATGCACATAAATACGACAACTAAAAAACTTAAATGGAATACACCAAGAAGTACCAAATGATGAATGCTCAATTGTTGTAATGGCAAAGCATAAGAACCGTCCATTTCTAAAAGTTGATTTTGTATAGTCTTAATTATTTTCTATAGTCCTAATGATATTGAAAATTGTTAACAAAGAGTGTTTCTTTTTTTTATTATAGTATAAATGATTTTTCTATAGTCATAATGATTTTTCTTATTTCTTGTCTTTTGTCCCTTTTTTATTTCCTATGTCTGTGCTTCATGACAGGATTTTGTCACCTTCTTTTGATGGTATATTTTAGTCACTCTATATATGGAATACTATTTTGTTCACTATTTTATTTCAACATCATCTTTCTTTCATTTTTCATATACACAGAGACTACACATGCTGATAAAAAAATGAGCTCTTTGATTTAGGTTTCCTTTTCATTATTGTAAATGGTTAATATTTTAGATGGTACTCCTTAGTGTATTTCATATAAAAATAATCATATAAAAATAATAAACGTAGTAATGATGGTGTGGTGCTCTATTGATATAGGCTCAATGACTCTTGTCAATGTGTCAAACTATGAATGTGGTGGTGGGCAATGTGTGTTGAAGACTTCACAGACACCGAACAACCCTGGACGACCATTTTGGTGCTACCCAAATAGAAAAAAGGTTGCTAATGTGTATATATTTAATGTTTCTAATGTAAATACTATTCATTATAATATAAGAACTAATGTAGACTGGGCATCACAGGGAAATAGTGGCTGCAGATACTTTAGTTGGGTCAATGACAACTCATCTGCATCTATCCGCCCATCTCCACTTATCCGCAATGAAGGATTTGAGTGCAAAATGTGTCAGGCTAGGGAAAATTCTGAAATTATATTTTTACAGTGCCTTCTCTATATTGTAATCACATATCTTTGTTGCAACCATATGCAGAGATGAACTCAGGAATTAGTTTGTTTAGTATTTTCATATTGTAACTAATATTTTAATATGGATATGACGTAACTTTTCTTTGCCTCAAGTGCACATATATATGGTTTACATCTTTTTTTAGAATAATTCTTCATGTTTATGGCTCGGGTGAGCCCCAATCTGCTATCAATCACATGATTTAATGTATAGTGTTTTCTTGGTTATTCCATTTGTTCCTTGACCTTGACTATGGATTGACTATCATTTTCAAGCTTGAGTGAGGCTTCGTACCATGCACCGTCCGCAAATTTGTACGCAACGTTGATTTACGAATGTAAATAATGCATTTAAATTAATCTACGAACACTGCATGGTATGAAGTCTAGCTGAAGTTTTAGCATCCTCCCTTTATTCCAGTGAGGGATTGGAATGAGTTCATTTTGGATGCAAAGGAGAAAGGGGATACTCAAAGAGGAATTACACCAGTAAATGAGAGAAGGAATAAACATTTTAATAGATTTTTATTATTAAATAATGAAATTTGGATATACTAGTGTTCTAAGCCTCCTCATTACATGATTTAAGGTCTTAGTCCACAAATAAATTAAATTGGACTTACAATCCAAAACACATAAAAAAGATGCACATAAACACGACAGCTGAGAAACATAAATGTAGATTTCACAATAGCTGAAAAACATAATTGTAGGCATCATAGTCACAATATTTTGGAGACAACATTATTGAGTTGTGTACCCAAGTGATGGAGAGCAATTTTTTACCCCCGATTCCAAGTTGAATACATCTGTTGGAGGACCTTGTATTTATGAGCAACAAATGTAGTCAACTTGGAATCGGAGGTGCAGGAGTTGCTCTCCATCATCTGGGTATACAACTCAATTACGTTGTCTCCAAAAAATTGTGACCATGATGCCTACAATTATGTTTCTCAGCTGTTGTGTCCCAGGACCCCTTATGACCCTTTAAGACCATTTACAATCCCTAAGAATACATATTAGAGGTCTTAAAATGTCGTAAAGGGTCATAAGAGGCTCCTAGGAGGGGCCCAGATGAGATTCCACCTTCACATGGTTGGCCCTATTAAGTAGAGAATGTTATACTCTTCTTGAAACAAAGAGAAGCTCAATAATTTAAGGTCTCAGTCCACAGATAAATTAAATTAGACTTACTATCCAAATTGGTACATTGATGGGAATCAATGATGGGCCGAAGTTTTTAGATTCTGAGAAGACATATATGCAGTGGAGGCCAAAAGGGATTTTTGTGGAGATTTGCTAGAGTGGCTATATACATACAAGGGTTTCTAGATTGAGTACCAGTGCAAAGATAATGATTCAATAACCTATGTCTATAAAAGATCTCTACCTTGTCATACATGGTGAGAAGTATCCCCAAGAAATGGGAATGCTAAGGTGGAAATAGCGGGTGGTGGAGAGTGGCAATTTGAGAAAGCCTTTCCCAAATAGTAAACAACAATGACATAATATTGTTGTGCTTAATTTGATAATCAATATATTTTTCTTTTTACAAAATTAAATTGTCTGTTGCTTTTTCGACCAACAAAGAATAGGCAGATCGATGAGAAAGCTATACAATCGATGTTTATCACGACGATTGTACGTTGCACCTTTGACCAACATTATAATGATATAATAGGCAATTCTTCCAAGTTGAAGCAATGATTTTGACATCATCTCCGCCGATAATTCAACCACTTTTGATGTCGCTATTTTGATGGACACTTGTTGTGTTGTAATATCGACTAAAAAACTCTGACAGTTGTTATCGTCGATTAGCCGACCAATGGGCGTCTAATAATCAACTAATCGTCATTGAAAAATAGGCTAAATTTTACTAGTGGCATTGGCAACTTGATTAATGACTCCACTCTCATGCTTTATCATAAATGTATAACTCTACAAGTACTCAACCCATTTCATATGTCTCTGATTCAACTTATTCTGAATATTCAAATATTGTAAAGCCTTATGATCAGTATACAACACAAATTCACTCGGCATCAAATAATGTCTCCATTTCTTCAAAGCTTGAACAATAGCATAGAATGCTTGATCATACATAGAATATTTCCTTCTAGCATCATTCAACTTTTCACTAAAGAAAAAAATAGGTTTACCTTCTTGACTCAACACAACTCCAATTGCACTACTACTTGCATCACATTCCACTTGAAATACCTTATTGAAATCAGGCAATGCAAAACTAGGCAATTCAGCAACCTTTTGCTTTAGAGTCTCAAAACTTCTATCAGCTCCATGTGTCCACTCGAATACTCTTTTGTCTCCTCTCATAGTCTCAGTCATAGCATTACAAATTGCACTGAAATTTCTAATGAACTTTTTTGTAAAATCTTGCCAGTCCATGAAATGATCTTACATCACTAGCATTTTTAGGTGTAGGCCAATTCAAAACAGCTTCAACCTTTTCAGGATCCATCTTCAAACCATCAACTGAAATAACAAATCCCAAATACACAATCTCTTCTTTCATAAATGAACACTTTTTCAAATTTATCAGCAGCTTTTCCTCTTTCAATCTCTACAAAACTTGTCTAACATGCAAAAAATGTTCTTCTCTGGTCTTACTGAATATCAGAATATCATCAAGATATACAATTACAAATTTACCCAAGAATTTTTTCAGAACTTCATTCATCAATCTCATAAATGTACTCGGTGCATTAGTTAAACCAAAACGCATAACCAACCACTCATACAAACATTCTTTTGTCTTGAAAATAGTCTTCCATTCATCACCTTCTCTGATTTTGATCTAATGATACCCACTTTTCAAATCAATTTTGGTAAAATACTTTTCTCTAGTAAAACTATCCATTATGTCATCCATTCTCGGTATAGGAAACCTATATTTCATTGTTATCTTGTTGATTGCTCTAGAATCAGTACACATTCTCCATTCTCCATTCTTTTTAGGTGCCAATACAATAGGTACTACATAAGGACTCAAAATTTCTCTAATCAAACCTTTCTCCAACAATTCTTGAATCTGTTGGTTCAATTCCTGATTCTCGATAGGTGTTAACCGATGAGGTGCCTTGTTTGGTAAACTAGCTCTAGGGATAATATCCATACAATGATCAATGCTTCTCTTTGGTGGAAAACCATCAATTACATTATCAGAAATGATATCTTTATACTCAGTGAGTAACTTATCAATCTCCTTAGGAACACTATCCTCGATTTTCTTACTCGGCTTGTCAGCAATAACAGCAAAACATACATCATCCCTTTTCAAATCTTTAATAAACTTTCTTCCTTCCATCAAGAAAATTTTTACAGATGTGCAAACATTACTAACAGGTTCTTCCATCAAAGGTAACAAGATTTGTTTCCTTCCATCATCCATACTAGTATACTTATGCTCATCTTTGATCCATGAAATATGATAGGGTTTTGGATGTTTCAGCCTTTTCAACTACAATTTTGTGACCATCTCCTCAGATGCTAGATTCTCCAAGCTACCACTGTCAATTATTACCTTCCAAACTTTGTCAAAAACTCTACATCTGGTCTTGAACAAACTTTTCCTTATTGGATCTTCCTTTTTACCTTCATTCCATAGTGCCCTTCTTACCATCAAATTACTTTCCTTCTCAGGTTCATTCGGTGACTCCTCTTGCACCAGTGCATTCCGATTGTTACCAACCTTCTTACTTACTTGTGTACATTCAAATGATCTATGTCCTTCTTCTCCACAATTATAACAAGTTCCTTGGAAACTTCCTCTGCTATAACCACTTCGGTAGTTACTGCCTCTTCCTCTAGATGAACTTTCACCTTTCCACTCGGTCTTGCCTTTGTCTAGATTTGTCTTTTTTGGTTCAGATCTACTATTTTCACCATAGAATCTACCTCTTCCTCTAGGGAATCTACCACCTCTACCTCTTTGTCTTTGTTCATGTCTCTTGTTCAATTTCTCCTCGGCTTTCAAAGCAAATTGATAAGCCTCTTCAATGCTTTCCAACTTAACCAAGTTGATCTCCTCTTGGATGGAAACTCCAAAACCATTCATGTATCTAGCAATTCTTTCCACATCATCTTCATCATTTCCAGATCTAATATCTAATCTATAGAATTCCTCAATATATTCTTTTACGGAGCTATCTTTATGCTTCAAACTTTGCATTCACCTAACTAGGTTAATCTGATAATCACAAGGTAAGAACTTTCCTTTCAATTTATTGACCATTTTACTCCATACCTTGATTTTGTCTTTACCTTTCCTTTTCCTATCCAGCTATAGATGTTCCCACCATAAGGATGCATGACTTTTCAACTTTGTGCTTGCAATCTTTACTTTCTTATCTTCAGGTACATTCTCATATTCAAAATACTTTTCCATCTCAGTGATCCAATCTACCAATTCATCAGAATCTAGCTTTCCACCATACTCAGGAGGATTGAAATGTGGTGTAGACTTCAGACTTGTCAAAGCCTTCAAAAATCTTTCCTCACCCTGATCCATCACAGGTGCAGGTTCTGCATTTCCTTGTTCTTCCTCAACTTCATCATCACTAACATCTTCAAGATGTCTGCCTCTTCTCTAGATTGTTTCAACAACTTCCAATCTAGTATCAATTTGTCTCAACATGTCTGCCAATCCTAGATCCATATCTCGCCTCCCACGAACCATCTTGAAAACCCTCTACAATTGCAGGTCATATCGTAATTTGCCACCCCACAACAAATCAACTAGGACTTCTCAAGAGGAACCTATAAACCTAGATTTGCAAACCTAGATCCAAATCTCAACCATGCTCTAATACAACCTGAGGAAAATGAGGATAGGAAGAGGCCAAGGAATGGCACACCCTAACTAGATCCACCTTGCTCAACACTACGCAGAAGCAACAACAACACAGTGGGAGAGAGAAAAATGACAGATTATTCATATATTAAACACAACTGATTCATACATACTAGGCTGTAAGCCCTTCTCGGTTATGGCCAGATATTACAATGAATTACAGAAGTCCTCAAACATGCGAGGATTTGTCAAAATCTCTAATTCTATCTTCCATCCAAAAACTACCTCCTCAACTCTAACGCAACAACAACATTTATACAAGAGTCTACCCAACTGAGTCGGCCTTCAGATCCACACTCAATAGAAGGAATGGTCAGATCTGGGACCACACGCTTCCCAATGATGGATTCCAAAATTAAATCCATGACCCAAAATAAATGCAAAAGTCATCCTCAAGAGAAACTCAAAATAAACTACTCAACAACAAGGATGAATGAGCAATAGATAAGCAACATCGAGCGCCAGTGAAACAACTAATCACCTAGGAGATAACTGACTGAACTCAGTAACCAAAGGAAACTGACCAACTCGATCAAAGAAGGAACCGAGCAACACAGAAAAACACAAACATGTTTTTGGTGACACAAGATTGCCAAGGACCTGAGATGCTCCTGCATCACTTTCTACGACTTTCAATGATTAATGTTAAAAAAATCTCTAATTCTTTTCATTTGGAAAGAGTTAAAGTAAAAAATCAACTTTCAGTCATTGCCTTCTCAATTATTTTTCCTTTCTCCCTATTAATATTTACCCCTTGATGTTTCCCTCTTTTCCCTATCTTTGAAATGATATATAAAGTAGAATACTATATTCTATCCCTAACCTCAATAAAAGCTTAAATTTGGCATGTTTTGGGTTATAAGAGGACACATAAATACTCCACTCGCCTCTCCAACTACCAAATCTCCAAATCTCAAGTTAGAAAGTTATGTGAGGAGATCTCAATGCATTTGTAGGATTCTCAAATGGAGGCTAATGTCCATGTTGATTTATTATCACTTGATGGTCCTTTGTTAGAAACCCATATCCAAATAATGAATTTTATGGGTGATCTTCATCCATCTACATGCAAATTCAAAAATTCATCATGTTTGGGTATAGTATATGATCCCAACATGTCCTCTTATGTTGTCCTTGTCCCCCTCATGTCTTTTCCAGTTGACATTTATCCTACATTTATTCTAAAGGGTCCATGCTTCATTTCTTTACAAAGACCCTTGCATTAATGCATATTGGCCACTATAACTTGACCTATTCCTTCATATGAATGAAAATTCATCATTTTTTCCTATTCTCCCATTTGGTTGTTTTGTGTAAATATTCTTACCTTCACATCTGAAGGTGCTTCTCTATTTTCTTTGTTTCTATGATTTTTTTTAACGATGTTTGTGGATGTTGATTCTAAATATTTCCTTTCCTTTCAACATTTGACTAAACCTTAACCCCCATACTTAATCTTGGAAACTGATAAAATGAGATTTATGATATTCCTTTGATTATTTATCATTGGTGTATCATAGTTTTATGAGCAAGAAAAAAATACTAATATTATTGTATCTCATCCCCTTTGTTTTATATAATACATTTATTTTTATTTTATCTTTTGAAAGTGGATATAATAGTATTAAAGAAGTATTTCAAAGTGTTGTATTGGACAAATAATCAAACATAGATTAGAAAGGAAGTTGACCTTCTTTGAAGATTCAACCTCATTTGTAAGGATCCCACACCTTTAGGATGTTTCCATTTTGTCATTGGAATGATGGACCTAGTCTAGCATGACACATTTTCATGTGACAATAGCAACAAAGCTTTTATGATTAGGTAATAAAAATATGCATACACCTAATTTTCTAGAGGAACTCTAAAGTACAACTAGGTCAAGCAATGGAATGTAGAAGGATTATTGGAAAACTAGTAGACTAATTTACATAATAGGCATTGATTTTAGATTTATAGAATAGGCTATTAACTAATTCATCCACAATATGTTGACAAGTTTCATATGCATATGCCATTTTTCTACATTCCCAAATTTTTTACCAAATGCTTGCAATTAATATATTGCTATTTTCTTGACATGACTATGTAGAGTTATGGCCAGGTGTTTGATGCATACAAAACTAAATTGAATGTATTGGGTAAATGCATATTACACAACATGAAAAGGTTGTACGAATCGACAATTCTATTGTGAAGAAGTGCATACTCTTAAAGTTATGTGGTGTTATTATAGAGTGTGAACAAAGTTGTCTTGTGCTGAGTTGATTGAATCATAGCTTATATAGATGTGTAAGAAGTCATGTGTAATGAATTTTGGCCCATGTAATATGTGGAAAAATGATATATTGTGACATAGCAGGCATTAAAGTTAAGATATTCTCCAAATATGTGCAATGTATAAAATTATACATAGATCAAATGAAGAAGGTGCTATGGATGACAAATACTTTCTTAATAGTTGAATATAATGACCATGATTCTCCTCCTACAATAACTCTTGCTATTTAACAACCTTACCATTTGTATTTGTTTTATCGTTAAATATATTATTTAGTACGTAAATTCATATAAAATATAACATTTTCTACCCATCTTTTCTAGTTTAATTTTAAGCTTTATACCAAATTATATATTATACAATTTCCAAAAAAATTTACCCTACAACAAAAGTACATTTTTATGCTGTCGACAATCCATGTATATTTAGCTTTGTAGTTGATAATGTGATGCCGACTTCTTTGATAGCCACTAGTAACAATTTTTAGTTTTACTTTTGGCATCTCCTATTTTGATCACTATTCTGTATCCACTATAATTTTAGATTAAAGATTTAGTAAGTGCTCATAGTCGGCAATAAATAATTGAAAGTTGTCTATTAAGTCAAGGCTGATAATAAGCAAAATGAAGAAGAACAAACAGCTCCGACTGATTCAGTGTCTCTTTACCATTGAATTTATGGAAAGTCGGTGCAGAAATGGAGCGATTCTGATTGTTACAGTGTGCTCATATTTTTATTTTTGAAAGAAATTGATTTTGAAAGAAACCTTACATGAAATTGAGTGTTGAGCTATGGACACAAGACAATCGAAAAATCACGTAGAATAGCTATTAGGAGAGTATCTAGAATAGTCCTGAAAAAATTAGCATTATAGTATATAAATTAAACAATGTTGAGTGGCTTGCATAAGGTGATTCCGTTTAACTATCCTATATAGAATATAGATTCATGTTTATCTATTAGTATGGCATCTACTTTATATTCAATTGTATCTTGAACGAGTGAATTTAAGATAGAAATAGAGATGTTTAAAGTGGGATTTTGGGACACAAAAGGGGGGTTATAGATAGTATGATAGGAACAAAGACGATAAATCATAGTTCTGATAATAAATCATAGATCTGATCATGGTAGGAGAAATGAAATATAGTATAGAATAAGGTATAGAATGAGATATGAATTTAGGAATGGATCAAAATAAATTGAGGAATGATAATGAGCGAAGTGCATATTTTATTGATGATAATGAGGTATAAAGTTAAAAATATGAATTATTTTTTGTCAATTAAAATGAAATATATCTAGAGTCGTATGTTCAATTGTCATTAGAGTAAAAACCAACAAGTGAAGTTATATCCAAATTCCAAAGTCTAACAACAACAAATCAGACCCTAACATTTATATCAACACTAAACTTATAGTCTATGATGAAATAGGAAAAAGTACATGAGATCATGCTTCTCATCCATAACCATGTTAACACATTTACAACACACCATTTTTGGAGGACTATAAGAGTCTACAATACCAAGATCTAGAGTAAATGAGACGTCTTCTAATTCCTCATTATTGTAGACAAAAATACCATTATGATATCTAGTAAGAGAACCACTTGCAACGTTTTTGCAATTTCCTCCATAGCCCATTTTAATCACATTCAAATGGTCTAGAATACTATCGAGAAAATAGTCAAATGGTTACCTAGTTTGTCAATAGAATCATGAACAAGATTTCAACCAACTGTCAAAGACAACTTTGAAGCATAACCTAGAGATTGTATAGCATAAAAAACATTCTTCTTCCCTTTTATAACTGGGGCCAAGCAAAAAATTAGACGTAGCATCTCTAAGACAAATGAATGAGCACCATCTAGATCATTAACTAACTCTCAAATATGCACAAGCCAGAACTTGAGATCTAGGAATTTCACCATCTCTGCTTGATAAACACCATGAAGTCTACAATCATTTCTTCTTTAGAGACTAGATGTTATGTTTTCTACATCACCCCTTCATACTAAGACTCATCTTTCTATTATCATTATTAGATGCCTATCACCACAACAACCTTCAACAAACACCATGACAATAAAAAACAACTAAACATCTCTCCATGCCACAAAGACAAACACACAATACCACCATGTGAAATGAATGTCAAAGAATATTATGATTATACTCATAACAATGTAGAATGCTTTTAAATTTAAAAATTTCATTCTTATTATCATATTAACTTCATATAAACTTTATTATGACCTTTTTCTATTTGTTTATAAATATAATGTAAACTTTATAAAATAATTTATACTGGAGCAATTTGTTATATATGTGTGTTTATTTTAAACTTCACATTAATAAACTTATGGACGTCACCTTTCTTTTTAAATGTAAATCTGTCGTTGATAATGTGATGTGCACAAATGGGCCGAATTCAGTGATAGCTACTAGTAACCACATTTAGTTTTACTTTTGGCATCTCCTACTTGATCACTGTTTTGTATTCATTATAATTTTATATTAAAGCTTTCGAAAGTACTCATAGTCTGGAATAAATAATATAAATTTTTGGATCAAGTCAAGGCTGATAATAAGCAAAAGAAGAAGAATAAAGATCTTGGACAAATTTAATGTCTTTTTATTATCTTTCATTGAATTAATGGAAAGTCGGTAAAGAAATGGAGCGCTTCTCATTGTTACGGGATTTTTTATATATTTGAAATGAAATTGATATTGAAAGAATACTCTTATGAAATTGATTATGCTAAACTATAAATAGAAGAATGTGAAAAAATCAACTCAAATACTTGTGAGGAAAGTAGCTAAAATAGTCTTGTGGAAATGAACATTGTATTATCATATAGTTTATCTGGATTATTAGAAATGGTATCCATTATATGCTAAACTCGATTTAGTTGTAGCTTGATAAGGGAAAAGATGATAAAGCATAGAGGTTGGTCAAGGTAGAAGGAATAAAATGTGGTATGAAATAATGTATAGAACTTGGTATGAAGATTGGAATGGTATAACAAATAGTTTAATGGATGATAATTGTGGAGGTTAAAACTAGAAGGGTATATGAAGAAGATGAGATATAAGTGATAGTAGTGGAAATGGTATTTAAGAAAAATAGATATATGGGTAATAATAGTTTATAAAGTAGATGAAATAAAAATAAGATGGGAGAAAGGGGGAGTAGATAATTAAGTTTAAGATGAGAAGTAGTTACAACAATAGTATTAAACATGGTAGTGAGAGCGTTTGAAGGACATAATATACCAAATTGTGGAATAAAATCAAGAGGAAATTATAAGGAGATGAAGATGCACTATTCAAAAAAATAGAATAGGTAATTTTGGTTAAAGAATTTGCTAGTGGTCCTATTTTTTTATGTGTGTGTGTGTGTGTGTGTGTGTGTGTGTGTGTGTGAGAGAGAGAGAGAGAGAGAGAGAGAGCTATTCACGTTAACTAGAGTCAAACTCTCTTCCATCAATCATTGGAATATGAACTACAAGGTGTATAAGCTTGGTTAGTTCTTACTCAAAAAGAGTCAAGAAACCTGGAATCTATTTCTTTGTTGCATGAAAGATTGCTCAATTGATCTCCAAAAGTAAGCTAATTAGGTCCTAAAGAATGCATAAATGATCTCATACAAACTGATAAAACAAGTTGATAAACAAATAGAAAGCAACTAGTAAGTACATAAGTGAAACTATTACAAAGAGGTGCAACTATGACAACAAGTAGAACTCAAAATCGCTTGTCAGAGAAGCTATGTGCAATAGTGTTGCACATATGTTTGTTTTGTTCTCATTTATGTCAAACTTCTCTCTTAATCTCTGAAAGATAGATACAATGTCTAGAAGGAATGTTCTATAGATGTTCCAAAGTAGCATAATATCAAGGACATATATATATGATATCATTATCTTGTAGAGAATATTGGAGAAACTTTTGAGTGGCATTTATGATGCTTGTAGGTTATTTTTAGAGTTTTGGAGATGGTTTCAAGTTGTCTAATCGTATAAATAGCCAAGTATGACTACTCTAGAGAACAAACTGACAGGCTATGTGTTGGAAAGAGACATTTCTATGGATAGATTGAATGTTGTTGTTGATTGCAACTACACATATTTTTAGAGTTTTGGAGATGGTTTCAAGTTGTCTAACCATATAAATAGCCAAGTATGACTATTCTAGAGAACAAACTGACAAGCTATGTGTTGGAAAGAGACACTTCTATAGATAGATTGTATGTTGTTGTTGATTGATTAAAAGATATTAGCTAATATTTCTTTCCAACCATAAATGTCTTCTAAATATTCTAACCTAAACATTTATTAAAATTCATATATAAAAATCCATCATAATCAAGTGCTTTGTCATTGGTAGCTCTATATTGATTTGAAATAGTGAAAGTTGAACACAAATGACTCATTAAGAAGAGGATGCTTGACAAGGAACAACCCTAAGGTAGTATCACATAGCATTATCTTGTTTTGGAGAATTCTCTTGAACTATCAAAACTTGCTCATAATAATGAACAAAATCTTAAAGATTATCAAGAAATTTAGTCAAAAATTGTCCTTATTTTTATAATGGCTTGTGATGATGAGCATGCAAACCTTGGAAATTTCCTTAGAATCTCTATCACTGATTTGGGGCCGATGCAGATGCTCCTCTAGCTGTGTGGTTATGAACGATTTGCTTTAGTTGGTGTAGATCAGATAACAGAGATAAGCTTCCAAGTTGCTGGCTGAGCAACACCTGTTCAAATCATCTGTTGGATAGATACCAACAACCACGTTTGATCCCAGTTTTGCACCCACTGTAATTTTCGATAGAATCTTTAGAGAGTGCTCATAGTCAGCAATAAATTATTCAAATGAGTGTATTAAGTCAAGTCTGGTAATAAGCAAATGAAGAAAAACAAAGAGCTTGGACTAATTTAATATTTCTTTAGCTTTCATTGAATTTATGGAAACTCTGCGTGGAAATGGAGCACTTCTGATTGTCAAGCGATGATCGTGTTTTATAAAATGAAATTGAGCGTCTTTTGAAATTTTCTTGCGCTGATCAATATTATGAAAGAAATTTCATATCATTACTTTTGAACTTCAACCAGTGACATATAGTTTGAAAATATTAAGTATTAAAATTAAGAGTTCAAGTATATAATCATATTTTCAAAAGATAAAAGCAATATGAGATTACTTTTTAAAGGTAGATTGACAAAGTTCAAAATAATATAAGTAGGTGGCTGTGGTTCTTAAAAATAGAAACAATTAAGCATTACGAGAACATTGTTCCACAAGGAAATAGTCAACATTAGTTTACAAAACTTTCATGTTTTTTGCGTTGACTTAAGCTGTTATAATTATTCTAATACAAACCCCTTCACAACTAGAAATCCAAGAAACATAGTTATGAAACACATCACCATAAACATAGTTGTGGTACACTTTATTATTAATTAATTGAATTGAGACAATACACAAACATTATAAGCCTTCCCTCTAAGTTGCACCAATAGACACATCAATATAGAAAAATGTGGAGCATTTTTCAGACCAGTCCTGACAGACATCCAAACTGCCACCATACTACATACACCAAAATACTTCTAGAGCAACACCAATGACCTAAAAAGATAGGAGCACAACATTCACAACACATATAATCTATGTTCCAAACCATTATACCATAGTAACAAATGCAGAGGGATGTGGAGCATTCTTTGAAGCAACCAAGGAAGCTCTTCTTTGAAAATTCACACTTCAACATTCTTCAATGACAAAAAAACTTTGTAGTAGCAATTTCACATCTAGGAGCAACATGAGAGATAGTAAAATAGTTTGTATTAGATCTCACAACTACCATTACCAATACCATACTTCTAATCCTCATCTCAATACTTCTAATCCCTATCTCAAAGCGTCTTGTCTCAATGAGTCTTATCCTCATCTTAATATGGCATCATCATGATATTGATTCTTATATCAACCAACAAGACATATCTCTTATCTACAACACATAATTATCATAGACAAAGAGGCATGGCATCCAACCTTACACTGTGTCAACATGGAAACACTTCTGATCAAGAATGCAACTGAACAACAATATCTCATAGAAATGACAACATCAACAACCCATAGAAAAAAAATGAGGAAATGAAATTACAACACAACACTTGTTATCACAACATGATAAGTGTGGATATCTACACAAGGTAGGTGGATATCATTGCTTCTACATTCTTTGACAACTTGAATATCACATCTAACTTTATATAAAATCATGTATCCATCTTTCAATAATCTCTCCACATTTTGACAAGCATATCGTCAATGAAACTAAGAAGAGGGTTGACATCACAATAATCTTTGGCATCAATGAAAACACCACATATTACTAAAAATCTTGTGACTTCCAATAAATAGAGAGTTGACATCAATGACAACACCAACTGCCCATAATTCACAACTAGTAGAAGATAGATTTTTATTTTTTTTTAATCTTTGGCGATTCTCTCCTCAAGCTTATCTTCACAAGAACATCAAAATTGATGTGATGCATCCTTTTGTACTATTAAATTTTTTCTTCTCTCTGTATTGAAAATTACTTCTTTCTATTAAAAAGTCATTGATATTCTACATATCACTCTCTCTCCTTCCTTCAGCAACCAACTCGCCAATACTATATTTTTTGATCTTGCATCTATTGTCCCTCAATTGATGTCCTTGATGACAAAGACACACAAAGATACACAAAATACACAAATACAATATAAAAATATAAATACACTACAAACACACAAAGACACTACAAAATGGTGACCATGCTTCCTTTTGATTTATGGTATGGATAGGAACATGCATAATGATAATGATGATGACACATTTTAGTGATGGTGCATGTATTGGTTCATCTCCTTGATAGAGGACACACACACACACACACACACAGTGTCCTATTTCATTGATGTGGTTTATGTTGTTGTTTTGTAATCTTATTAGTTGATAGATTTTGAGTCTTAATCAAATTAGAGTTCATTTCCCTATGCATTGTCTCTGATAAGGGACTTAATGTTCTATTAAATATGGATTCATTGATGGGAAATTAAGATCTTATCATACACATAATTCTTAAGTCATCAAAGTTCTAATGAGTACAAGACTAAATTATATCAAGAGATGAGGCGTCATTACAAAATCATTCTTCACATGAGATAAATTTGCATTTGGACACTATTGAAAGAGGTATGACACTTGGTGTGATAGTTTGGGTCACTATTACAGTGCTAGGTGAAATGGTACCTTGGTATTTATAGTTTGGTTCACTCTTTTCAACACAATGATACTTGTTTGATGACAACTTGACTATTTGACTATTATACTCTTGGGTTTGGTAAACGAAGGTATTCTTGTGATTATAATACACCATGTTATGAAGGGTGAGCATATCTTTGACTTTGTACAAAACTCATTACAAGTGTGTAAACAATATATTTAAAGATGTAAAAGGGAGGATGTTTCAAAGGAAACAACATCATTTTCAAAGGAAAAAATGACAACATCATTTGAAGACATAGGAGACACTATCATTTGTAATACATATGATGGGTGCATATGAGACACTATTATGGTTATTTTATATTTGAAATGTATTATTGTTTTTGAAGGATATAATGATGCCCTAAGGCATCAAGGAAAATAATTTGGAATCATTTTGGACATCCAAGGAAATATTTTTTATTTCATTTCTTAAAACTCTATCTTCGAAGAGCTAGGAAACGAGTGCTTTGACAATTGCATCTTGGCAATAGAATGACGGTGATCTTGGGGGAGAGAAACAATAGCATGGGAAAATAGTGGTTTGTGAAAAAACACTTGAATCTGGTAAATTTATTTGAAATGGGTATTTGTTTTGGTACTTGATTAATTTGTTACTACAAGAAAATTTTCTTCTCTTCCAAGAATAAAAATGAATAATAGTTAGATCCATGTCGTTCTTAATCTATCATCTATTGAACAGTTATACTTGTTTCTCTCCATTACTCAACTTGTATATAAATGTAGGGGAATTCATTTTTAGAGAAAAAGGTTTGAGAAGTGTGAGAAGAAAAAGAAAGGGTTTTTGTTTGTTTTTTAAGAAAACATTTTTCAAAGGGTTTTGAATTTATTGAAATGTGAGGAGTGAGAATTGTCATGAAAAATAAAGAAAAAAGAGTATGTAAAAATTCCATACATGTTATAGATATGTGAAAGTTTTTTAATTTTATTCTTGTGTGAAAGGAAACAGTTCAGGTTTATTACACAATACGTTTGTTAATGTGTTTCATTATTTTACACACTACTCTTATACAATTTGGGCATATTTTATATCATATGCACAATATGATCGTGTTGATTGGATAGAGTTTTATATAGAGTGACATGCATACTTTTGTTTCCGATTCTAAAGGATAATGAGATTTCCAAGAAACACTTGATATTGATACAAAGATGATACTATGTTCCTTTGCATTATAAATTGTAAAAAAATTATTTGCCATTGAGGCATGCTTTTCTAGTGATAAACTTTTATTTTCCAGTGAGGCAATTTTTGTTTCCAATGAGACTTTTTCAGTGAAGCACTTTTATTTTCCAGTGAAGCATTTTATGTAGCCAATGAGGTAGTTTTGACTAAGCCAAAGAGGCACTTTTCAAGTAGTTTTTCATCCTTATGAGTTTTTTACACTCAAGAAAATTATTGTGTCGTGAATCTACTATGAGTAATGTCTTTTGTATGTTGATGTTCCATTTGATTTCATCATATTTGTTGATGTTAAAATATTACGAACTAATTTATCTTTGCAAAAGTTGAATTGATATTTAAATTAACTAGGAACATTGATTCACCCCCCCTCCTCTTAGTGTTCCTTGTACTTAATTAACATTGATTGTAATTAAATAAAATACTATAACCCTAATTGCAGATTTGACTTGATTTTTGAAGATTATGTTTCAAAGCTTCGGCATATAGAACATCATTTATTATAGTTCTTATTCTATGAAGTCTCAAAGTACCCCTACTAGTATTCTTTTCAACCAAATTGTCACCAACTATTACTACTCCACTATCACACCATTTAAATTAAAGAAATTTATTTAATCTACGTCCATGTGATTGGAACACCTTGTAGAGTCAATGATCTACAAGTTCTTGTCCTTCTAAGAATAAACTAAAGTTTGTGCAATAATAGAGCTTTGTAATCTTTGTTATTTTTTCTTCATTTTCCAAAATTTCTCAATTTCATTCTTATAATTTTTTGAGCTAATATCCTTTATATCAAACTTAGGAGGATTCACTTGAAATTAGTTCTATACAGTCTTGTAATATGCCCAAAAGATTTGTACTTTTAACAAACAACATTAAAATGAAATAATGGTGCAAAAGTGTTTATTCTCACAATTTTGTTTCCTTCTTACAAGAACCTTTCTACAATCTATTATCTTGTGATCTTGAGTTGGTTGCTAGTTACAAGGAAGCCATTGCATTCTATATTTATAGGCTAGACATTGAACTTTTATCAATCCAAGTGAATGGGATTCACCTTAAACATTTTTTGAGGTACATGTAGAAAATCATTTAAATATTATTTACTTGTTACTTTTAAGGAAATGTTATTTTACACCCTACATTCTCCTTAATCGAGTATATGTCCTAACTTCTTTTATGTTTCCTTGAATTGTAACCTTGCACCTTTGTTTTCAATTCCCCTTGATGAGGCACTGCCAAATAGATACATACATATTCTAAATTCCATGTTTAGTAGGACATCTCATAGAGGTCACCAAAATTTTTGCATTCCATGCCACCCTTGTGGTCTATCAATTCTATCTTTTTTGAGAGATCATAAATGGACCATTCAGCTCCTACCTTGGCCAAGAACCTTAGTTAAAAATCTAAAAAATGGATAATTGGGTTCCTTGTTAGGGATTAGAAATTGATCTTCCTCTTTCCATCTTATAACTTTCATCCTTCTCTTCCTCAAAATCTATGTTTTGCCTCCTTTTCCTTCCCTTATTTTTGTTTCCCTAAGCCAATTGACCTTCGAAAATTAAGGTTTCTATCTAACCATTTCCTTATTGTTGAAAACCCTAATTCCTAAAGTTCATTTCCCCTTTTCATTTTTTAGCTAGCCCTTAGACATGATGGATCTAACTTTCTCTTTAACTTCTATTTGGATACATGTAATGCTAAACTTCGATCATCAATGACCAATTACCACACCTACTGCAGGAGCATCCTAGGTGTAAGAGAAATCTTACATCTCTCAAAAATATTTCTGGTTTCTTTTCAATAAGGGCTATCTTGTGCAGAGATGCTATTTTTGGAAAGTTACTATTTTTAGTAAGTTTTCCGTTTGAGTTTAGAATGCTCTATTTTCTTTCATGGAGGTTCATTTTGGTCATATCAGCTTTCCAGTAAAGTTTCATTGCCAGATCAAGTCTAGTTTTGAAGATATTGAAAATTTTCGGTATTGGCAACGAGGTACAGAAACTTTGAACTCATTTTTGAAGGCTTTAGATGCCCTAGATGAGGTCAAAACTTAAACCAATAATTTCTGTGTTGTAGAGAACTTCATACCCTTTCCAAAATGGGGTCATAATAGTCAATCGGGTCAACAAGTGATAACTTATGGTCTCCGGAAGTTGGGCCACCTGAAATGGTGAAAAATAAATTTCCTTCAAAATTTTTGTTTGGGTTTCAAAAGATGTTTTGAGCCAACTCCGATGTAATAAATTGAAAAATAAAATAAATCTAGGGTTGGTCGGCCTTTATGGCTAAATTTCTAGAACCTTCCCAGGCGGTGGGAAATTGCCTATATAAGGAAGGCCCGTAGTGTTGTCTAGGGCAATACAGGGTAGTTCGGAGCAGTTCAAGGTAGATCTGGATAATAATTCAAGGTTTTGTCCTACAGAATATTGTAAAGAAAAATGCCTGTAGGATTTGAGGAATACAAATCCACAAAACCCGAAGATCACCTACATACAAAAACCTGTTCCAAGGAAGTAGAGACAAGAAGAGGGCAAGGGTTTGACTCAAAGATATGAAGAAGAAAATATCCTCAAATAATGAATAAATTAAATGTACAATGGATCATCCTTATAAAGGAGATCAAAAGCGTTGAAAGGAAAACCCTAGTTCATGTAATAATTAGTTTTAATTATTACATGACTAATGCATGCAAGTTTATATTTAAAACAACTAGTGCATCAGTTTAAAACAACTAGTGCATGCGTGTTTAAATATAAACAACTAAAGCAAAAGACTTGACATCTTAAGAAGGTAGTAAAGTTAATTAATATAATTAATACTTTACTCTAACACCCCCCCTTAAGATGAGCAACAATGCAGCTACAAATAATGCAAGAAGAAAGCAAAGGAAACTATAGTGCTGAAAGCAAAAAATGGGTCCCGACAACATGGCCTGATGAGGTACCCAACACAAAAGAGAGTCTCTATAAAATGGAGAAATAGAGAAAACCACATGGGAAAAAATCTACTCCAAAAAGAGACAAAGACTAGTCTGAAAGACTAAAGAAGCCTCCAAAACTAGGGATGTTCCAGAAAATAGGAACAAAAATGAATATGTAGAACATTACTGAAGCAAGAAGATGCAAACTCTGTCAAGAAGTAACTGTTGATTTGAAGATCCTCCACTGAAATAGAGCATGACCAGGTAGAGAAGACTGTAATCTGTATGAGTGCCCTCAAATGACACTACTTGAATCAGGAGGCAAACAAAGGCAAACTACTGAACTCAAAGATACAAATGGTATAAAACACCAAAGCCTGAAGAGCTGATCAATCAAAGATGGAAGAGTGCCTCTATAAATAGGAAAGAAAGAGTGTCTATATGGTAAATGATCCATCTCACTGAAATGCATAGGTACCCATCCATTGCATCTGCCTAGTACATAGGAACAAATACAGAATACATAGCTCACACTATCGAACCAAGGAAGCAGAATAACGATTAGTAGAAACCCCCCATAATGCTAACAAGGGAGAGGTGACAGGTACATTGAAAATAGTGCCAATAAGAACTACATCGTGAAGAACCAAGAAGATCGAAGGTGTAGTGAAAGTACAAACACAAAGAAAGATAACCTGAGGCTAATGTCATGGAAGGAACACTCACTTGACAAAGGAAGATGGCAAACAATGGAAAACATCAAACCCCCCATGGCACTTTATAAGGGACTGCAAATACAAAGACCACAAACATGTTCAAGATTCCAAGCATGCAATAAAATGACAGTTTATCTCAGTGCATGTGCATAAAAGAATGCTACAAAAAATGAAGTATACACTGCTCAAAGAAGAGTGAAGGCTATTGAAACAAAAGAACAGCCTAAGACGAGCCATCCGTCAAAAGGAAGAGATCCCAGGACCTCTAACATCCAAGATATCCACTAGAGTATAGAAATGAAAAAAATTGAATAAAACATAACTAGAGCAGAATCTAGGAAAATGACTCATAGCACTGGAAATCTATCAAAAGAAGCTTTCCAACGATATCTCGCTTTCCCAAAATGGAGTTTGGATGTGCAAGATAGAGCTTCCGGAGTGCAAAAATGAACATCAGGATTTGATAGTAAAAAGCACCATCAAAGAAGAAAAATAAAAAATTCAAACCTCCCGCTATGGATAAAGCTCGGAACTAGCTTTTCAAGGATATCTTATTTGCCCAATTTCGACACAGTATGCTCACGTTTTGAGCAAAAAAGCATCGAGTGCTACGGAGGGCCCAAAATGGTGTCTAGATGTGTTGATGTCAGCACTTTAGGGGCTTAATGTTGATGACCAAATGACCATCGTAGCATACAAGCCCCTTGGGGCTAAAATTCAGGGCCCCTGGTTGCCATATGACCAAGGGCTAAACTGCATTCGCCTGGCTTAAATTTGAGGGCCAATTGGCCGTCGCTAGCCCAAAAAAATAATTTAAAATTTTAAAAAACTAAAAATTTATTTGTTTTTGCAAAATCACATGCGCGCCTTGGGATCTGCGCTAGACCTTTCAGATTTCTACCTCAATTTGCATGCCAAATTTTTTGGGTCTTAATTTGCGTGACATGCAACAAATTTTTATTATCTTGATTTATGTGCACAAATAGAGAATTTTACCTTAGGAAGCATGCTACTCCGTACAAATTCTCCCTCGAGAAGCGTGCTAAGCTGGCTGGTACCAAAAAAATGCCCCAAAATGCAAAGTTGTCCAAATTTGACGTGTTTTATATCGAAATAGAGGTTTTTGGGCACTACGAGCTCAATGGTGAGATCCATTTGAGTTCAAAGTGCACCAAAATTTAGTCACCCCCTAATTTCAATAATAAAAAAAACTCTAATCTGAAACAGATGAATTTTTAATCCTTGAATCCTTCAAACGTGAACAAGCTGTAGTAGATTAGGCTCTGATACCATGTAGGATTTGAGCAATACAAATCCACAAAACCCGAAGATCACATGCATACAAAACCTTGTTACAAGGAAGTAGCGACAAGAAGAGGGCAAGGGTTTGACTCAAAAATATCAAGAAGAAAATATCCTCAAATAATGAATAAAGTAAATGTACAATGGATCATCCTTATAAAGGAGATTGAAAGCCTTGAAAGGCAAACCCTAGTGCATGTAATAATTAGTTTTAATTATTACATGACTAATGCATGAAAGTTTATATTTAAAACAACTAGTGCATGCATATTTAAATATAAATAACTAAAGCGAAAAGAGTTGACATCTTAAGAAGGGAGTAAAGTTAATTAATATAATTAATACTTTACTCTAACAATGTCCATGTGGCTTTGCATACTGTAATTCTAAAATTTGGAATTCCACATTTGTGGAGATAATAAGAAGCCCATTTTTTGTGCTTGCAAATTGTTGTTGTTCTCTATTTCTGTTATTTGTTTGTGGTATTAAGGGAAGCACCCTTCATCAACACCTTTCCCTCATTTTCTAGGCTTAATCTTTTTCCAGATCAACTTTTGAGATTTCTTGTTACACTTTACCTATAGGTAAAGTGTAATGAGAAAATGCAATCCCTAATATTCTATCCTTGCACCCCTTTTCCTTGCTAGCTTTTCTTAATCATATATTAGGGGTTGTTAGCTCTTTCTATTTGGAAATAGTTAAGGTAAAATCCTAAGCCCAATCCTTGATTCCTTGCTACTAGTCATACTTTTCTAAGACTTTCAGTGATTAATGTTGAAAAAATTTCTAATTATTTTCATTTGGAAAGAGTTAAAGTAAAAGCCCAACTTTAAATCATTGACCCTTCTCAATTATTTTTCATTTGTCCCCATTAATCTTTACCCCTTGATGTTTCCCTCTTTGCCCTATCTTTGAAATGATATAAAGTAGAATACTATATTCTATAATCCCCAACCTCAACAAAAGCTTAAATTTGGCATGTTTTGATATATAAGAGGACACATAAATACTTCACTTACCTCTCCAACTACCAAATCTCCAAATCTCAAGTCAGAAAGTTATGTGAGGATATCTCAATGTATTTTTAGGATTTCCAAAGGGAGGTTGATGTCCATGCTAATTTATTACCACTTGGTGGTCCTTTGTCAAAAAGCCATATCCAAATCATTAATTTTATGGGTGATCTTCATCCATCTACACACAAATTTAGAAATTCATCATGTTTGGGTATAGTAGATGATCCTAGCATGTCCTCTTATGTTGTCCTTGCCTCCCTCATAGCTTTTCCAGATGACATTTATCCTACATTTATTCTAGACGGTCCTTAATTCACTTCTTTATAGAGACCCTTGAATTTAATGCATATTGGCCACTATAACTTGAACTCTTCCTTCATCTGAATAAAAATTCATTATTTTTCCTATTCTCCCATTTGGATGTTTTGTGTAAATATTATTATCTTCATATCTAAACGTGCTTCTCTATTTTCTTTGTTTCTATGATTTTTTTTAATGACGTTTGTTGATATTGATTCTAAATATTTCCTTTCCTTTCAACATTTGACTAAACCCTAATCCTCATACTTACTCTTCAAAACTAGTAAAAGGAGATTTATCATATTCCTCCCGATTATTTATCTTTGGTGTATCATACTATTGTGACCAAGAAAAAATAGTAATATTATTATATCACATCCCCTTCATTTTATATAATACATATTTTCATTTTATCTTTTGAAAGTGGATATAATAGTATTAAAGAAGGATTTCAAAGTGTTGTATTGGAAAAATAATCAAACATAGATTAGAAGGGAAGTTGACCTTCTTTGAAGATTCAACCTCATTTGTAAGGATCCCACACCTTGAGGACATTTCTATTTTGTCATTGGATTGATGGACCTAGTCTAGCATGACACATTTTCATGTGACAATAGCAACAACACTCTTATGATTACGTAATAAAAATATGCATACACCTAATTTTCTAGAGGAACTCTAAAGTACAACTATATCAAGCAATGGAATGTGGAAGGATTATTGGAAAACTAGTCTGACTAATTTACATAATAGGCATTGATTTTAGATATATAGAATAGGCTATTAGCTAATCCATCCACAATATGCTGACAAGTTTCATATGCATATACAATTTTCTACATTCCCAAATTTTTGACCAAATGCTTGCAATTAATACAGTGTTATTTCCTTGACATGATTATGTAGATTCATGACCAGGTGTTCGATGCATACAAAACTAAATTGAATGTATTGGGTAAATGCATATTACACAACATGAAAAGGTTGTACGAATTGACAATTCTATTATGTAGAAGTACATACTCTTAAAGTTATGTGGTGTAATTATAGAGTGTGAAAAAATGTGTCTTGTGTAGAGTTGATTGGATCATAGCTTATATAGTTGTGTAAGAAACCATTTGTAATGCATTTTGGCCCATGCCATATGTGGATAAGTGATATATTGTGACATAGAAGGCATTGAAGTTAAGTTGTTTTCCAAATATGTGCAATGTATAAAATTATACATAGATCAAATGAAGAAGGTGCTATGGATGACAAATACTTTCTTAATAGTTGAATATAATGATGATGATTCTCCTCCTACTATAACTCTTACTATCTAACAACCTTACCATTTGTTATGTTTTCTCATTAAATTTATTATTTAATATGCAACTTCATATAAAATATGACATTTTGTACCCATCTTTTCTAATATAATTTTTAAAGCTTTATACCAAATTATATATATTATATAATTTCCAAAAATTTTACCCTACAAAAAAAGTGCATTTTTATGCTGTCGACAATCCATGTGTATCTAGATATGTAGTTGATAATGTGATGCTGACTTCTTTGATAGGCACTAAGAACAACTTTTAGCTTTACTTTTGGCATCTCCTATTTGATCACTATTTTGTATCCACTATAATTTTAGATTAAAGATTTAGAAAGTGCTCATAGTCGGCAATAAATAATTGAAAGTTGTCTATTAAGTCAAGGCTGATAATAAGCAAAATGAAGAAGAAAAAGCTCAGACTTATTCAATGTCTCTTTACCATTGAATTTATGGAAAGGCGGTGAAGAAATGGAGTGATTTTGATTGTTACAGAGTGTTCATATTTTTATTTTTGAAAGAAATTGATTTTGAAAGAAACCTTACATGAAATTGAGTGTTGAGCTATTGACACAAGATAATGGAAAAATCGCGAAGAATAGCTAGAATAGTCATGAGAAAATGAGCATTATAGTATATAAATTAAACAATGTTGAGTGGCTTGCATAAGGTAATTTGGTTTAACTATCTTGTATAGAATATAGATTTATGTTTATCTATTAGTATGACATCCACTTTATATTCAATTGTATCTTGAACAAGTAAATTTAAGATAGAAATAGACATGTTTAAAGTAGGATTTTGGGACATAAAAGGCGGGTTATAGATAGTATGATAAGAACAAAGATGATAAATCATAGTTTTGATCATGGTAGGAGAAATGGAATGTACCTATAAAATAAGGTATAAAATGAGATATGAATTTAGGAATGGATCAAAATAAATTGAGGAATGATAATGAATGAAGTGCATATTTTATAGATGATAATGAGGTATAAAGTTAAATATATGAGTTATTTTTTATCAATTAAAATGAAATATATCTAAAGTTGTATGTTTAACTGTCATTAGAGTAAAAACCAATATATCTAAAGTTGTATGTTTAACTGCCATTAGAGTAAAAACCAATAAGTGAAGTTCTATCCATATTCTATAGTCTAACAACAATAAATTAGACCCTAACATTTATATCAACACTAAACTTATAGTCTATGATGAAATAGGAAAAAGTACATAAGATCATGCTTCCCATCCATAACCATGTTAACACATTTACAACACACCATTTTTGGAGGACTCTAAGAGTCTACAATACCAAGATCTAGAGTAAATGAGAGATCTTCTAATTCCCACTATCGTAGACAAAAAATACCTTTATAATATCTATTAAGACAATCATTTGCAACATTTTTCCAATTTCCTCCATAGCCTATTTTAATCACATGCAAATGGTTTAGAATACTATTGAGAAAATAGTCAAATGGTTACCTAGTTTGTCAATAGAATCATGAGCAAGATTTGAACCAACTATTGAAGACAACTTTGAAGCATAACCTAGAGATTGTGTAGTACAAAAGAAACATTCTTCTTCCCTTTTACGACTGGGGTCAAACAAAAATTTAGACATAGCATCTCTAAGACAAATGAATGAGCACTATCTAGATCATTAACCAACTCCCAAATATGCACAAGCCATAGCTTGAGATCAAGGATTCAACCATCCCTACTTGATAAAAACCATGAATTCTACAATCATTTCTTCTTTAGAGACTAGATGTTATGTTTTCTACATCGCCCCTTTGTACTAAAACTCATCTTTCTACTATCGTTATTAGATTCCTCTCACCACAGCCACAACCACCTCCAACAAACACCATGACAATACAAAAACAACCAAACATCTCTCCATGCCACATAGACAAACACATAATACCACCACCATGTGAAATGAATGTCAAAGAATATTATGATTATAATTGTAACAATGTAGGATTCTTTTGAGTTTGAAAATTTCATTCTTATTATCATATTAAGTTCATATAAACTTCAAATTATGACATTTTTCTATTTTTTTATAAATATAATGTAAACTTTGTAAAATAATATATACAAGAGTAATTTGTTTTTGATAATGGCAAAAACAAGTTTTGAAGGGGGCCCAAAACCCTGTACATTAAGGTCATTAAAGATATTCAACAAAAGCTCACTAAATGAAATGGGTCAAGACAAAAGAGAGGGTTTTACAATAGGCACCCACAACCTAGATGATTCAAGCATGAAACAAATGTCATGCAACCCATATCTAAATAGAAATCCAATACTAGGATTTTCTTGGAGCACCTTTATGATGGGAACGTAGAGTCATATCAAATGAAGAGGAGGCCTTCTTAATATTTTTTCCTTTGACAGTGATCCAACCCTCTTCAACTCTAGCCACCTCAACCTGCCAACATAACGTATCATCAGCTGAGCCAGAGAAATCCTCGCTACCAATAGAGGCAGCCACAAAACTAATTGACCAATCAGGAGCCATGGCCTCCATACCACCAAGAGAATACAAAAGTGTGGCCTCCCCATCCAAAATAGAAAATGAAACAACCAGAGAGATATGAGGACAATCTCCATCATCCAATGAAACCTACGAATTCCTTGCCGATGAAAAACTTGTAGCAAAAGATGAAACCCTATCCAAAGCAACCAGTGACAGCTCAACAAATAGCAATGATCCAGCAACCAGAAAAACCCTAGAAACTCTAGTAATCTTTGAAGCCTGTAGCTTCCCAGAAAAACCTCCAGCAGGAGGCAGAACCCTAGCCGAAGCAACTGGTGATGCACCAAGAACTAGCAAAACACTAACAATAGCATCACCAACAACCAACAGATCCATCAAATTCCTAGAAAGATCTCTAGTGGGAGACAAAACCCTAGCCGAAGCATTGACTACCGGTGAATTCCCAGGAGCAGAATCCTGACCAACAAAAGAGTGAGAGGGGGCCTTCGCTACCACTTGGGAGAATCTTTTCTGTGAAACAAGTTTCTTCTCCACCAAATAGTGATGAGCCAAGACACCCTTCCACCATGAAGTAGCTAGTTTCTTTTTACCCAAACCACACTGAGTAGCCATATTCCCAGTATTAAAGCATTTACAACATTTGAAGGGAAACCCTTCGTAATCCAGTGTCTACATCCAACTTCCTTTGGAGTAATTAATCACTATCTTCATAGGAAGACCCTCAGAAGGATCAATGTCAACAAGAATGTGAGCATAGGTAGAGTGGTACATATTAGAAGAGGCACTATCTACCAGCAAAAATTGCCCAAGAGCATTACCAATCTCCTCATAAGGAGAATTGATCCAGAGATGCAAAGGTAAGTAAGGGAGACAAACCCAGATGGGGAACCGAGTGAAGGAATTTGAGATGGGGTTGAAATCAATATGCCAAGGTTTAACCATGAGCATAAAACAATCCTCCTAGTTGAAGAAATGATCGCACAACATTTTATTCCTACTTGAGGAATATTCAAACTTCACAATAAAATACCCCTTAGCCAAGGGGAAGATACGCACCGTATCCTCAAGGACAGGCTCCTAGTGATGAGAGATCCATTCATGAAGCTTTGGCAAGATGGGCCAAAAACCCCTAAAACTGTAAATCAAAGCATGGGTAGAAAAAATAGAGATCTTGTGAGCCATATCCTCCTCAACATCCAAATACACCACAAAAGATAAGGGAGAAGAGATAGGGACAGGCCCAAGAACAACCCCTAATTCAATAGCACAACATCCTTAGAGGTAGCAAAGGGCTCAGCAAAGACCACCTGAGGGCCCTTCACCCCTCCCTCATGCACATGAGAAGCAATAGCAAAACCTTAGAATCTCCTGCTTCTCGCAACACCTGCAAATTCCCCGCTGATGACTAACCTCCAGCAGAAGACAAAACCCTAGTGCCAGCAATCGGCAACACCCCAGTAGATGGCTAAGCACCAGCAATTGGTGAAACCCTAGAATCTCCACCAACCTTCGAGGCCTACAACTTCCCAGGAGAGCCTCCAACAGGAGATAAAACCCTAGTCGAATCCACTGGCGTGGCACTAGCAGCTAGCAAAGCACCAGCAACCGGCAAACACCCAATAGATAGCTCCATCTATCAGAGACCAATATTTTTATTTCTTTGTTAATTATACAAGAGTAATTTGTTTAAATTTAAATCTATTGTTGATAATGTGATGTGCATGAATGGGCCAAATTCAGTGATAGCTACGAGTAACCACATTTAGTCTTACTTTTGGCATCTCCTACTTGATCACTATTTTGTATCCACTATAATTTTATATTAAAGATTTCAAAAGTGCTCATTGTCGGGAATAAATAATAGAAATATTTGGATCAAGGAAAGGCTGATAATAAGAAAAAGAATAAGAATAAAGATCTTGGACAAATTTACTACCTTTTTATTATCTTTCATTAAATTTATGGAAAGTCGGTAAAGAAATGGAACGCTTCTTATTGTTACGAGATTTTTCATATATTTGAAATGAAATTGGTATTGAATTAATCCTATTATGAAATTGATTATGCTAAACTATAAATAGAAGAATGTGAAAAAATCAACTCAAATAGTTATGAGGAAAGTAGGTAAAATAGTCGTGTGGAAATGAACATTGTATTATCATATAGTTTATCTGGATTACTAGGTATGGTATCCATTTTATACTCAACTTGATTTTAGTTTTTGATTGATTGAATTTAAGATAGAATTAGAGATCTGTTTGTAGTAGGAGCATGCAAAATAAAAGGTGGGATATATGTAGCTTGATGAGGGAAAAGATGATAAAGCACAAAGCTTGGTCAAGTTAGAAGGAATAAAATATGGTATAAATTAATGTATAGAATTTGGTATGAAGATACGAAGGGAATGACAAATAGTTTAATGGATGATAATTGTGGAGCTTAAAATAACAGCAAGAAGGGTATATAAAGAAGATGAGATATAAGTCATGATAGTGGAAATGGCATTTAAGAAAAAAATCAAAATATGGGTAGGGGTAATTTATAAAGTAGATGAAATAAAAATAAGATGAGAGAAAGTGGGAGGAGATGTATTAAGTTTAAGATGAGAAGTAGCTACAATAATAGTATTAAAGATGGTATTCGGAGGGTTTGAAGGACATGGGATAAGGTATATATTGGGTAACTTATTGATGAGTCTACGACATTATATTGTTGACTTGAGCATGTTACATTATTCTATTATGAAGATGAGATTAGAATTGAACGAGTTAATGTGGTCGGTAATTGAAGATTTTTGTATACATCGAATCAATCTTGTGTATACTGAGTGACAGTAATAACCGAGTTAGTTATCATCGACACATTCTGTATTAACTAAGTAGGATGAAAACATTAAATGTTTATAACAACTGACTGCAATTCATGAGCTGGCAGATGCTTATGATTTTGAGATAAGAGATAGAGTTTGTTTTAAGATCAATGACTAACAAAGTTTAGAGATAATCAAAGGGAAGAGATTGAAATGTGTTATTGATACAACTATTGATGAAGCTTGAAGAGGCAAAATGAACGATGGAGATTAAGAGGCAAAATCTAATAGATGAGATGAAAATGGTTTACACGTCTATTTAAGAGACATGAGATTAATTATTGAATCTGTCGGATGAATAGAGACTGTAGGAGAATTTGTGTTAAGACATTTTTCATGCACTACTAATCAAATTGGTTACAGATTGAACCGAGTTGGACTATAGGTATTACTGAGCATTAGAGAATTATACACCGAGTGAAGTAAGTTGGAGGATATAATGGAGTGAATTAATTATTGATCAAAAGAGTTATATTGAGCTTAGCATAGATCTGAATACTTGCAAATTGAGTTTTATATGAATCAGATCACTACTGTATCAATTTAACCATTGTTACAACTAAATCTCTTAACCGAGTGGACTTAACAGTCTTTTATATTTCAATATGACATTCAAGGAATGTTAATTGTTTTCTTGTTGACCCCATAGTGAATGCCGGTCAAGAGTCAATTGTTAGTGATAAATCCTCTAACAAGGTCACACCTTACAGTGTGTTTTGAAACCTTTAACATCATTGGCTCCTAACCAAGCTCACTTTAGAAGAGTGAAATATTTTAGGTTACCGGTCCCAGGTGGTTTTTTCCTTAGCAGGGTTTCCATGTTAAATCTTTGTGTTATGTGTTACTTTTTGTGATTGGATCACTATCATACTTTACATATTTCATATTTGATTAATCGGTAGACATAGTTTTGGAAATTATTGGTATTCAGTAAATGAACATAAATGATTGTTGTTAATATCTTACCAAGTTGATTGTTTTATTGAATAAAGTTTGAAAAAGTACATATGAGAGTTTGGGATTATAGGATAACTGATTTAACTAATTATCTAACACTTGGAAAAGTGGGATAGTTTTGGCTTAGGAAACGTTCTCTAAAAAATATAGAATATAGATAGTCAAGATCTAAAAGAAGAATGAATAAGCCATTTGTGGTTCACTTTGAGTGTTGGACCATGTGAGGATGCGAATAGAGCCATGCATGATTTTATGAGAAATATAAGAGAGAAGTGGCACGTATCAAGACATCATTTTCAATGTTTCTACCAAGGCGTGAAGATTCTCACACCAATCTAATGAATCATATAAGGGGGAATTGATTTAATTATTATCTAGAATTTTCAAAATCCAAATTAAATATTTAACATTTAGATTGAGTATTTTACTGACATATTTATAATTCATGGTTTCTTTATAATACAGTTTTGGGATGGTTTTTATTCCTTTCATAAAATAATTTAAACATGAACCCAAGTAATCTTAGAAAGAGGGATTTATCTCAACAATAAATAATGAGAGACTATTAGATAGACTACTAGTTACTTTATTTAACCCATTTAGAAGAAATTTACATCTCATATGAGTCAAGGTTTAATGGACTCTCAGGCTTTTAATATTCTTTAAACTATACAAGTGCCTCAAATCTAGATAGAAGTAGATTATAGAAATGAAGATCCTTTTAGAGGCTTGTCACCTAGAAGGGGAATCACAATAATTTCAATAAAAAGGAAAAATCTTCTATGCCTCATTTCCATACAATTTGGTTGATAACTCATTTGTGAGATATGGCTAATTTTTATTAACAAGAAATCAATTCTAACCCTCAAAAATGATTCGGGAAGCAACAAGACTCTTAATCCACATGGAAAAAAATCTTTTTTTATCATTAGAAGCTTAGGGAAAGACCCCAATCATCTCTTTAAGATTCAAACCAGGGGAATCAAAAGGGACTAAAATCAAGAATAATAAACATATATCTTAGCCAAAATTTTAGAATGCATGTGAAATTCCCTACTAGTGAATGAGGGTTGATGACATAATTAGCTAATTCATCTCATGTTTAGGGATAATTTATGTCCATATAGAGGATGGCAAAGCATATAAGAAAAATAAAATACGAAAAAAAAAACATTTCACCAATACTCAATCCTTTTTCAACCATAATCATCAATCCAAGTAGGATAGTAGAGAAAAATTGCCTAAATCTAATTGAATAATTAAACTAAAGTATTTATAATCTAAGTATCCAAGCATAAGCCTTAATTAATTTTTTTTTTTCTTTGCAAGTGTACTAAAAGATTTATCTACAAAGAGACAATGCACTGACTAGGATATATAAAAAGGAAAAGAAATACCTTTGACCAAATTCTAGGAAATAATATTATCTAGAAGATGTCTAAACCCTTTAATGGAAAACACATAGAGAGAAAGAGCCAAAGGAGAAGCTTGACATGTTGACCAAAAGAGTCCCAAATAAATATATTGATGGTCATGAATGGTAAGGAATATAATGGCATTAGTAAGGATCATTTTGACGAAGTGAACATATTAAGAACCAATGACTAATGCTTGAAGTGTAGTAATATTGAATTTCACTCAATTTAGTTATAATTTTTTTTCTAAAGTATTATTAATGAATACAAGTTAGTGGTGTAAGAACTAATTCCATTCTATCCCTTTTAATATAGCAGCATCAATATCACAAATATACTTCAATTTCCAAAACTAGTGTATTTAGAATGTATCATTTGAATAAAAGATAATAACAAGTATAACATAAAAACCTTGACAATAATTTCGTAAAAGACCTTGGCTAATATTTCTTTCCAACCATAAATGTCTTCTAAAAATTCTAACCTAAATATTTATTACAAAGATTTCTTATGAATTAGACTGGAAGGATTCAAACTATACTAACGAATTCCATAAAGATTTATAAAATTCATAAAAAAAAAATCCATCATAATCAAGTGCTTTGTCATTGGTAGCTCTATAATGGTTTGAAGTAGTGAAAGTTGAACACAAATGAAGAAGAGGATACTTAACAAGGAACAACCCTAAAGAAGTGTCACACAACATTATCTTGCTTAGGAGAATTATCTTGAGCTATCAAAACTTACTCATAATGATGAACAAAATTTTAAAGATTATCAGGAAATTTAGTCAAAAATTGTCCCTATTTTTATAATGGCTTGTGGTGATGAGCATGTAAACCTCAAAAATCTCCTTAGAATCTTTATCACTGATTTGGGGCCGATGCATATGAACTATAATTAATGCTCCTCTAGCTATGTGGTTATCAACAATTTGCTTTAGTTGGTGTAGATCAACTAACTTATATAGGATAAAAGAGATAAGCTTCCAAGCTAGTGGTTGAGCAACACCTCTTATCCAAAGAGAAAACAAAATCATCTCTTCAAATTCTAGTTGATATATGGAGATATAGATTTTATTTTCTCAGTACTATTTGATAGATACCAACAACCACATTTGATTTTGCTCCTGTTTGATCCTAGTTTTTCACCCACTGTAATTTTAGATAGAATCTTTAGGAGATAGCACTTCTGATTGTCAAGCAGTGATCGTGTTTTATGAAATGAAATTGAGTGTCTTTAGAAATTTGCTTGCGCTTTATCAATATTATGAAAGAAATTACATATCATTACTTTTGAACTTCATCCAGTGATATTAGAACTAGAGAGAAATGGGAAATTTGAAATATGGTGGATACCTTATTTTTTAGTTCTTGTCTCAAGACAGGTTATTTGTGCACTTATCAATTTATTTCATTTATAAAATTATGGTTTGTTTATCATTACTTAAAATTGATAAATATAAATATATAGGATGAAAATATTAAGTATTAAATTAAGAGTTCAAAGTATATAATCATATTTTCAAAAATATTATAAGTAATATGAGATTACTTTTTAAAGGTAGATTGACAAAGCTCAAAATAATATGAGTAGGTGGTCGTGGTTATAAAAAATAGAAACAATCAAGCATTATGAGAACACTATCTTCACAAGGAAATAGTCAACATTAGTTTACAAAATTTTCATGTTTTTGCATTGACCTAAGCTATCACAATTATTCTAATACAAACCACTTCACAATTAGAAAACTAAGAACCATAGTTATGAAACACGTCACAATAAACATACGTGTGGTACACTTTATTATTAGATAATTGAATTGAGACAACACATAGACATTATCAGCCTTCCCTCCAAGTTGAACTAATAGACACATCAATATAGAAAAATGTGGAGCATTTTTCAGCCCATTTTTGACAGACATCCAAACTGCTACCATACCAAATACCAAAATATTTATGGAGCAACATCAAGGACCTAAAAAGATAGGAGTACAACATCTACAACAAATATAATCTATGTTCCAAACCATAATACCATAGTGGGTATGTGCAGAATCATGGTATACCAAGCTATGGTCTTAAATGACAATGAAAAAAAAAAAATTCAGGGTTAGTCAACTTGACGTAAAAAGTTGAACATCTTATCAACCTTATGTGAAAAAGTTGTAAGAATAGAATCTGTAGGAAATTGAATGTAGTTTCTAAACTACTAGTCCTTGTCTGAAACAAACAAAATTAATCTAATTGTTCAAAATTTTAGATTTCAATACTGCAGTAGTACAAAAATTTCAGGAAAAAGTTAAAAAGTAAGTCTATGTCTAACCACCTTAATCAAAATCAAATAATGCTGTATTTTCACAAAATTCTAGATATAAGTAGTAGATGTTAGAATAACTGAGAAGGGATGAATCATTTATCCACAGTCCCAACTACAAAATGTATATCCAAAAATAATTTACTTAAACTTCTATAACTCGGTAACATAAAATACTAATATGTCTGTGCTTTTACCGATTACCAATTAATAACATATAGCAATTACCAATCAAATCCAATATGCAACATGTAAAGTATAATAACAAACAATCATCATAGTCAACACATAACACACAAGATTTAACATAGAAACCGTGTAAAGGGAAAAACCACCTAGGACCGGCAACCCAAAAATTGTTCACTCTTCTGAAATGAGGTTGGTGAAGACCCAACCCTATTAAAGGTTACAAAACAAATTGTAAGGTGTGACCTTGTTAGAGGATTTAACACTAACCGTTATCGTCCAACTAGCATTCACTATGTGGTTGAAATGATAACAAATGTACATTCTATGAATGACATTACAAGACTTTCAAGTCCACTCGATTAAGAGATTTATCTATTTACAATGGTTAAACTGTAACAGTAGATGATCTTATTAGAATACAACTTCTATTGAAGATGTTCAGATCTATATTATGCTCATTGAAATCCTCTGATCAATATATCAATTATGTTTCAACAATATTCAGCAACTTACTGTCTCTCGGTTATAGCTTTTTGATGCTCGATAATCTCTGCAGTTCGGTTCTCCTTAACTAGTCTGATCAGGCATGCATGAAGCTATGTTCACACAATAGTTCTCCAATCTCCTTCTTCTAGCATAAGTTTCATTATGAAACCCTAGTCTGTTAAATAAAAAAATAAACCATTTTTAGTTCATCCATCAGATTTTGTCGCTTAATCTCCTTCGTTGATTTTGCCGCTTAAGCCTTCCTCGGCTAATGTGTAGTAACACGTTTTATTTCAATCCTTTAGATCTTCTTCAAATTTTTTTATCCATTGATCTTCGTAACAAACATTATCTCTAACCTTGAACTCATACACTTTCCATCTCATTAATCCTTATTGGCTAAACTAATCATTTAGTTCTTTTCTTCATGCTCGGTTAACAAAGAAATGCATCGGTGAACACAAGCTCGGTTTATACTATGCTCGGTATACACTATACTACTTGGTGTATATTGGAATGCTTTATTAACTGACCACATTCCTTTGTAACAATTTGCTTCTATCTTCATAACATATTAATGCAACATAATCAAGTCAACAATATGAAGTCATAGGCTCATCAATAAGTTACCAAGAGTATTCCTTATCCTCATCTGTCCTATCCATCTTCCTCAATGTAGATATCTCGATTCTTCATCTTTCTCTTCTCTTCTACATATGTTTAGATATATGCAACTACCATGATAAGTGTTGTCAAAACTAGTTGACATCAATGACAACATAAAACTGATTTAATTATCTTACATCACAATTCAGTTTTCAGTGATCTCTAATCACTTGAAGTTCTTCAATCAGGTTCTCAATCAGTTGTAGTTCATCAATCTCTCCCTTTGGCATTGATGGAAACTCAAGCAATATGAAGCATATCATACACATACCAAACATGGATTCTACAACTTTGTAAACAAGTTTTGTAACTCGGTATAAGCTCTCCCTAGCTTAATATGTTTAATCACTACATTACTTAACAACGTTGCAAGTGCAAACTATCTTCTACAGATATGATCTTTGCAGCTCTTAGATTCCTTCTGTTCTCAGTAACTGATCTGCAACATTTTGTCTTTATCTCTCATTTTGTCTTTGTTTCTTTCCCTTTGATAGATATTGTAATGTTTTTCTTGGTTATCATATTATTTATCTCTCCTTTTGACAACAATGCCAAAGAAACACATAAACACATAGCTTTGTAGTAGCCATGTAACTCTCTGTTGTCTAATGCATTCTCTATATCTTTGTATAATGTTATGCAAATCTATTCCAGTTCTTCAAACTTTTCACAACCTTAGACAAAAATCCAAAGTGTGAACTATGCTACATCAACATGAATGATCTTTTGATAAGATTAGGCTGATGCAACCTCCGGATCACCTTAGTGACTGGTAGATAGGGGATGGACCCCAATTCTAGTCCTCAAGTATTCAAATGTATCCTTCAATAGAGGCTTGGTAAATATGTCTGCAAGTTGTTCTTTAGATGTAACAAATTCTAGCTTCACTTGCTTCTCTTGTACTTGTTCTCTTAAGTAGTGATACTTAATAGATATGTGCTTTGTCTTTTAGTGCATCACTGGATTCTTTGAAATGTTAATAGCACTAGTGTTGTCACAATATATAATCACCGGCTCAGTGACTACCTCATTCATACCTTCCAACACTTGCTTGATGTATGCAATATTTGAACAATTTGTAATAGCAACAACATACTCTGCTTCGCCAGTATACTAGGAAATGCAAGACTATTTCTTACTTTTCCATGTAACAAACTTCTTTCACCAAAGAAAAATGCTCCTCCAGTGGTGCTCTTTCTATCATCCACATTTCCAGCCCAATTAGTGTTGGTGTAGACTTTCAATTCAAATTTTCCATCCTTAGGATACCATAATCCATAATCTTCTATTTTCTTCAGGTATCTTAAGATTCTCTTTGTAGCAACCATGTGTGACTCCCTAGGATTACAAAAAATCTAGCAACTATCCCCACAACATGTGCTATATCTGGTCTACTATGTACTACATACATTAACTTACCAATCATATATCGGTACAGTGTTTGGTTTACCTCTATAGTTTCATCTTCTTTAGTTATTTTGCATCTAGTAGCCATCGGTGTTCCAACAGGTTTAGCATCTTACATGCCAAATGTCTTCAATACTTCCTTTATATACTTGGATTGTGTGATGAATATTCCATCATTCTGTTGAATCACTTGTAAGCCTAGAAAGAACTTAATCTCTCCAAACATAGACATTTCAAATTCACTTCTCATTTCATCAGCAAATGATTTATAGATGTGATCTTGTCCTCCAAATATTATGTCATCCACAAATATCTCAACAATCAAAATAGTGTCATCAGACTCACCTTTCATATATAGCTTGTTATTCTCACTAGTTTTGACAAAACCAATACTCAGCAAATAGTTATGCAGCCTTTCATACCAGGTTCTCAGTGCTTGCTTTAAACCATATAAAGCTTTATGTAGTCTACATACCATATCTTTCTTGTTTGGATCCACAAACCCTTCTGGTTGTTCTATGTAGACTTCCTCTTCAAGTATCCCATTCAAAAAAGCAGATTTAACATCTATTTGGTAAACTTTGAACTTCTTGTGTACAACATATGCAAGCAACATTCTAACTCCTAATCTAGCAACAGGTGCAAAGGTTTCAACATAATCTATTCCTTCCTCCTATGCATATCCCTTGCATACCAATCTAGCTTTTCTCCTTGTTACCTCTCCATTCTCATTAAGTTTGTTTTTGAATATCCACTTAGTATCAATAACATTCTTGTCTTTAAGTCTGGGCACTAAAGTCCATGTCTTATTTTTCTCTATTTATTCTATTTCCTCTTTCATTGCATTCACCCATTCATCATTTTCCAATGCAACTTTTACATTCTTTGGTTCATATTCATAGACTAAACATGTATGTTGTCTTTCTTTACTCTTTTTCATCATGCCAACTTGTCTGTCTCTAATTATTTGTGTCTCAGGATGATGTCTTTTGACAAATCTTGTCAGTACTTGATCATTTCTCTGTTGTTCATCCTATGCAAGTTCATTTGCTTGCTCAGTAGGTCCTTCTTGCTTATTGGTTTCTCTTTCATGTTCTTCGGTATTGTTTTCTTTTTGACCGGTTGTCGCAGTCTGTGGTGTCGATAGGTACTTTGGGTGTTCAATGTAAGTGAATCTACCATAGCCTTTCAGTTCCTTTGTGCTTTCCTCTACATTCTTTTCATCAAACTCAGCAACCCAAACATTAGCACTTTCAATCATTTTATTAGTTACTTTGTTAAGACACTTGTATGTGTGTGTGAGTGATTTACACCTTCATGAAATAACAAGATTTAAAAGACAATTACACTATTCAAAGAAAACTAATCTAAATAATGTACAATTAATCTAAATATCTCATGGATCTCTAAAATAAAGTGGTAAATGAGGCTCTTAGCTATGATCCTCACTAGTGACACTCTAAAGATGAGAATTAAGCTATATGATATGCAAATTTAGATCTATTCTATCAAATTCTAGCTCTATTTGATGAACAATCTACTATGATCAAAGCAATTTAAGCTAATTAGCAATGAAAAATGATAAGTGAGTGATGTGGATGCAAATTGCAAGAGCTTGGCTGCAATTCTCAGATATGTGGTGGATGAATTATGCTTCAAAAATGCTTTCAATATATAGGATTTTCCCAAGGGTAGGGGGTAGAGTGAGATAACCATGGTCATGCTTGGGTAAGGTCAATTGGCTTTGCTTTGTCCATAAATGGGGGGACAAACATTTAAATGGTTTCAAAAGGCTGGACCATCTCAACAAAAGTGAGTGATTTGTGTCCATTTTGTCTCCTTTTTGCTTTGTTGAAGGAAATTAGTATTTATTAATTAATTAAAGTAATTAAATTTAGCCATAAAGGGTAAGATGTTCATTTTGATTTTTCATTTCAACAACTATGTCATTAATTGAATTTAATCAATTTCATAGTGTTTTTCCCCTTTTCAAGCTTTATTTAATCATTTAATCATTTAATTAAATTTTCCTTTGATTTGAATTGCCTTTGTTCCATTTATTGATTTTTCGTGCTATTTTGATGATTTGTTGCACCTTTTTATTGATTTAAGCCTTTTGCCAATTTTTCATGTCTACAAATGCCCCTCTTTGGATTGATGTGCGAAGAACACTGATTCAAAGATTCCCTTAGTATGATGATCTGATTCAGGTCCTGGTTCTGATATGCCTTTGATCGTTCTGATTGATGTACTTCCTAATGATGATGATGTGCCTTTGATGATGGTGCTGATATGATTCTAATGCCTCTAATATGATATGGGTCCTGGTTTGATGATAGGTCCTGTGTTCACTGATTTCTGATATGTTGATAGGTTTGATATGATATGGTAAACTGATCTGATACTGATTTACCTCCTGATATGAAATTGATATGATATGATAACTGATATGATAACCTGATATGATATGCCCCACTGATAAATATTTTTGATGCGATGCCAATTTGATACTCTGATGTCCCCTTAGAAATAAAACATATTGATTCCTTGATTTGAAAGATTTTGATTGATTGGTCCAATATGTTTTCATTTCTAAAAAATATTGATGATATGCCATGACTCACAAATTTGCATATCCAAGATAGATAGGTCTGTTGTAGTTAAGCAAAACAAGTGATTATAATAACAGGATAATGGTACCAATGAATATGATTTGTCAATCTGATAGGATAGTAAAACTGATATGGGATAACTGATCAGTGTGAAAACCGATACAGTTGATAGGATTGATCTTGATCAATGTGAAAACCGATATGGGATCCTGATAGGATTGATAAACTGATACTTCTCTCTCAAGACATAGAGACACGAACAAATAATGATAGGTTTGATTGCTTTGATTGACTTGATTGATTGACATAAGATGATTCACTGATATAAAATACTGATATGATTCCCTTGATTTGCAAAACAGGCACATTTCCGTAAATGATATATATACGGACCTTAGCTTCTTGGATATTTAGACTTAAGTCATGAGTTGACCTAGCTAGAGTACATGTTATTGAGATGATTGATTATGGAGCTCCTTCAGTTTGTTGATATTGTATCATGTTTTAGTTATTGATCAGGACTTGGATGTATCACTTTGATGACATTGTATCTTTGATTAGATAGACTTCATGGATCTGTGATGTTATGGACACTTATTTGATTTATGGACTTTCCTTGATTCTTGATTGAATGATCCATTTTATGATTGATCAAGATTTCAATTGAATGACCCCCCTTTTCCCTTGGAAAAATACTACAAACAAATGCACATGCAATTAATCTAACATGATAATGCAATTAACCTTCCATGATAATGCAATGCAATGCAGCTAAGTGTCACTAGCTTTTAGAAAATAAATGCCTTGTGGATAAATTTTCATCATTGAGCACTTTGGGACCGGAAAGCAAGTACAATCACCACTGCCCACTGACATGATGATATGAATACCACTTTTTATCACATTTGGTAACCTCCTTTTTGAACTAGTACAACCCACACTAGTCGAATAAACCAACTATGAGAGTATGAATACCAGTTTCAACGAATTCAATGTTGCATAAACAAGCAAAGGTCAACCTTCCACCCTATATGAAAGTCCTCGATGGTTCTTTGATGACCATGTCATTAGATGAATTCACATAAGTCATTGGATATCCCTCAAGACAGTCACTCAAAGGCAAGAAAAATATCATGTCTCCATCATTGCCAATCTAGTCGAAACATCATCGATTAGCTAAAAAGATGTTATAAAAATCAATGTAAGTAAAGATCATCAAAAGAAAGCTTCAAGTGTTTTGCAATGTTTCATGATTTTCAAAAAGTATTTCCAAGCATTCTGATCTTTTTAAAGTGTTTTGTCAATTTTTAATCCCGAATAATAAAGTCAATGAAGGCTCATGGATCAAGTTGTGGTAATTGAATTCTTGGTTAGTGAACAATGATATCCATCAAAGGTTCACGAAAATCTTCTTCTCTCTTCTGAAACTCTGATAATTCCCTCTCTGATGTGACTAAATATTGTACTATTGAATCCTTTTTGGGTTTAATGCCTTGCTTCATGTGAATTCATGCATCTTGTTGAAATCCACTGATTAAGATCAAATGCCCCAGTTGGATAGAAAAAATCTTGGACTTGGAAAAACTTCCAAAATATTACCGAAGCTCGGTTTATGCAAGATGCAGCTCAAAAGCACTTCATGCTGTCCTTTTTACCTGCTCTCAAACAAGATCACATTGGTTTTCCCCCAATGTCTTAGAAAGATATAGGACATGAAGGATGGATTTGCAAGCTGATGGATTAGAGATGGAAAGGCTATGATGGAAGAAGTATCCAAATGTGACCCATAGGACTATCTCCTCAAGAGTACCCAAGCTAAGGAAAAAATGATATAGCAATGTGAAGCATGTTTTTGGATAAGCCATGAAAGCCAATGATACAGTGTTAGATAGCCTATAGGATAACGATCTACTGCCATGACAAGGAGTGATCCAAAAGAGTGGACATGTCAAGAAGTTTTTGATAACAATTTTTTTTTTTTTTTTTGAAAGTTCTTCATTTTGATCAAGACCAAGGGTCAATTTGGGTAAGATGTGGATAAGATAACACAATCAAGATAAAGGAGTGATGGAGGCTATGAAGGGATGTTTTGGGATTATGAAAAGACTGTCAAGGAATAATCAAGGTGAATTTGGGATAAGCAAGATCATGATAGGGTAACATGGATGTAGCAAGTACATAAGTTGATGGAAAGGATAACGGATGTTAAGATAGTCAATGCTCATGGATGTGTTAAAACTTGTCAAGATGAAGGTGATAGAGGAAATATGGATGAAAGTGAGGTAAATGATAGGAAGATGGAAGATGGCATGGATGAAACTTACCCCCAAGTGTAGAGTGCAAGAAAGAAGAATTACACATGACGTCTGTTTGCCAAGTTTTCATCATGGTACTTGTCTAAGGCGCCACAAGAAGTGGTTTTCACCCTAGATTTATTTCTTTTTATTTTTTCTACCAAGGTGCCTATTGCTAGGTATTCACCAAGGCACTTTTTATCTTTTTTCATTTTTTTCTTTTTTTCTTTATTTTTTTCTTTTTTTGTATTTTTTAATATTTTCCCAACATTAGAATCTTTGGACAATGCTCCTTTGAAAGATATGTTGTAATAAACCATGGGTATGACTAGGATGCTCAAAGGTATTGATAAGAGGGATGGAAGTACAGAAAGTATGCATTGGAAAATGAATGTGAGGATAAGAAGAAGGTATGTTGAAGATGGAAATGTTGGCAAGATCAACTTTGACACACACTTTGAAGAATGGTGGAATGATGGAGGAACAATAGATGAAGGAGGTAAGGATCTTTTTGAGGTAGTGGATTTTGGGATGTAAGAAGATGAAGGATGTTTGGAAGGAGATGGAATGGAAGCCTTTGGAAGCTTGAATGTCAATTTTGATTCTTCTTTTGTGTGCAAGTCTTTCAACAATGACCTAGGAATCCACATATTCTTTGATTTTTCTTCCTTTTGGAATGCTTTTGAATGCATTTCTTCAATGAGGGATTTAGGAACCCACATTTTATTTTTTTCTTTTTGCTTGATGGACCTTTGAGGCCTTTTGGATATTTCATTTTTCTTTTCATTCACATGTCGATTAGATGAGACATTGTGATTTTTATGCACATATGGATTCTTGGATTTATGATTTTTATGTTGCACATCAACATTGCTTCCAAAAGACTTAGGAATTGTGGATGAATAGGAATAATATGGATGGTTCATATGGATTGGTGTTTGGACATTCTTCAAGTATGTGTGTCTTTGTTGATCTTGATACATGGTAGGGTAAGTGAATGGATAACTAGGGATGATAGGAATGGTTGATGGGGGAATATATGGACCTAGTATGGATGGAAGGGATGAAGACTTTTTTTTTGGGACATAGGCACCCAAAATGGATTTGGAGGATAGTGGAGGTATGTGGTTGTATTTGAATGGAGGGATATAAGGTGTGAAAGGGATATCAATATCTTTGGAAGGAGCTCCATTGTCAACGTTCTCATCTTTAAGATTTATCTTTATACTAATAGGCTCATGAGTAGCTTTGATAGGAACACATTTGATAGGATCAACTGAAGCTTGAAGGGATTTATTATCTTGAAAGGGATTTGGAAGAATGATGTTTTCTTGAGGTGAACATGGAGGAATATGACAAGGAAATGATGGGATACTTTAATCTTGACAAGGATCTTTGAATTGTGTAGCGAAGGTATTTTGCTCTTGATTTTCAATATGCTCATTGGAAGTTATGGAAGGGATATCTTGATCTTGCTCAGGAAGTGGAGAAAATATGGAACTTGGAAGGGTACTTTGTTCTTGGAATGGAAGGATATCATCTTGAAAGACATGAAAGGATGCAAGGGTATCATCACAAGGTTCAAGGGATATGGGACCTTCATCAAATATGGGAGGGGTTTGTATATAATCTTGATCTTGATCTTTATCAATATTTGTTTCTTTTCTTTTTAGATTATCCTCTTGACATGAAGCCACTTCTAAGGACAAGGTAGATGTTTGGATATGTGTGGGGAATGTTTGGAAGAATGGTGTAGGATCCTCTTGAATAGGTATAATAGGCATTGAGGCACATGAAGCTTTGGGTTCTAAGATCTTTGAAGCATGGAAACAATCTGCAGCAAGATGTGAGTTAGCTTGGGTTTCTTTTAGAGGTAGCCCTTGAGGGTAGACATAGTTAATGGGAAAAGTGTCATCATTAGGCTCATTCTTTGATGGAGGAATTTTGGATAATTATGGAGCTTTGGGAGATGAAGAAAAGATGAAAGGAATGCTAGCTATGGGAGGGTCTTTGTTAGATAGAGGTTCGGGAAATGGATGAAGGATGAAAGGTGTACAAGTCATCCAGGGAGAAACCTTGTTAGGAGATGGACAAAGGATGAATGGATTACTCTTGCTATATGGAGGTTTATTATCTTTCTTGAGAGCGGTATTTTTCACTCCATACTCTTTATTATCTTGATCACAAATAGGTTGATTATGCAATTTCCTTTGATCTGAGATAACTTTGTTTCTCTGAAATGCTTCTTTTTGTGAGGAGGATGAAGATATGGATGGCCCATCATCATAAAGGAATGGCCAAATTGATCTTAATGATGGCTCTTTAGATAAAGTATCTTTTTGTTTTTCCTCATCCTTTCTCAAGGTTGATATGTCAAAATTACGAGGAAGCTTAGCTCCTGCTTGAACTAACTTCATGAAATATGCTTCTTTATTCCTCTCCAAGACTAATTTCATTATTTCCATAAACATGGGATCTTGAATTGCTTCTGAAACTTCTTCTTCAGACACCTCATCATTTTGATTCCAATGGACATTCTGATATGAGGACAATGAAGATATGGATGGCCTATCATTATAAAGAAAAAGACACATTGATCTTAATGATCGCCTTTTAGATAAAGTATCTTTTTGTTTTTCCTCATCCTTTCTTAAAGTTGACGTGTCATCATTATGAAGAAGTTTAGCTTTTGATTGAGCTAAATAAAGGGAATATGCTTCATTACACCTTTTCAAAGTTAATTCCATTGCTTTGATCAATTCGGTATTTTTGGATGCTTCTAAAATTTGATCGTCGGACATTCCCTCAAATAGGCTCATCATTATGGATCAATCCTTCCTTCTTTAATTTCAATCCAGTTGGGTTGGTTTGGAATGTGTCACAAGTTTTGATCAATTTATAAGATTTAAAAATTTAATTGTATTTTGATCAAGTACTTTGGAACTTCTTGTTTGAAAAGTTGAAGACAATCTCAACACACACATCAATAGTTCACCATATCCCTAGATCATTCTAATGTGTATATTCTCGAATGTTTCCATGGGTTTGATCACAAGAAAGACTTCCAAGCAAGCTACCTAGCACAAATTTGGCTTTTAAATGGCTCTATTAGGTAGTTTTTGCTATTTTTACCATTTTGTAGTGTGGATTCCGTTCAAAATGGATTTCAACCATTCATCCCCCAAGTATGTTAAGGGGCTTCCCACACGCACCGAAGCATGATTTTGCACAATCTGTTAAGACTACTAGAGGAAGTTCGAAAGAGCTAAAATCCTTTTGTCGTGCACCCCATTAAGGATACACGCATTTCTTTTTATAGTGGGTCAGATTCTCGTGGAAAAAGCAAGTGTATCCCACTTTGGGCTGTCCCTCTCACCGGTCCTTTAAGGCAATCTCGGGAGGCGAGCCCACTAAGTTTAAACATGTTCATTTGAAAGCATGAAAAGTGGATTTGGTAGAGCAAGTTTGGGAATTTGATTCACTCAAAGAGTGAAGAGCATATCCCTATTGCTTTTCCCTTATCCCAAACACTCACAATCAATTTGGTTCTTTTTCAACCCCGTGACAAAGGGGTTCTTAGAATTGAAATGTTCATTCTTTTCCTTTATGATTAAACTATGTTTTGAACTTTGAAAATGCCACAATTTAAGGGAAGTTTGCAAGCTTGATCAGAGAAATACCTTAATTGATGCTAGCAAAGGCTAGGCGCATTTTTAAGTAGTAGTTTTTCTCTTTTTCTCTCCAAATCCTTCCCTTACCTTAGCAAAACGTTCCTTAAGTTTATAAGCCTCTAAAACAGCAAGGTATACTCTGATAGGACATCCTTTTTTGTTTCTTTTTTGCATGCAAAAAGAAAAAAAAAAATTTTGAGCACTTTTTTGCGATAGAGCCTGTACCTGAGACAGAAAAATGGACATAGAGTTAAAATTCAGTCATCATTTTAACAATTTGATAAAATACAAAAGTACAGTCCATGCGACATTTTCTAGACTGTACGTGAGATTAAATTTCACAAACGCGTGATTACTTTAACCGCGAGCATCACCTTACGAGGCTCAAGTGAGATTAAAATAACCAAGAGCGATGTCTAATTTTATTTACACATGAAATATTTACAAGATCGTGACAAACTGATGCTATTACCGCGACGTCTAATTTATCAAATGTGAGATTTAAAATGACAAAAGAAAGAAATTAAATCAATAAGGCAGAGTACTCCCTTCACACCAGATGTAAAATGACTTCCTGAAAGCGGCTTTTCAATTTCTATGCATGACATTTAAATGACCAGAGGCATGGTACCTTTGTCACAAACGCAACAATTTAATAACCAGAAGCATGATTTATTTCTCTAGTGCATTATTTCTTTGTCCGGTAGCGTGAATCTGTAGGTTAATTCGTGCAAAAGTCCAGACTTAGCGCATTGTTTTATTCTCCATAGGTGACATTTCTTTGCTAAAGGTGAGATCTCTTTATCTATCAACATGATTTCTTCTCTATGATCTACAAACAACGAGCAAAAATATACAATTTCTAGCCTAAATTTAGCAAAAATGTGAAAATAATGATGAATTTGAGGCCTAGGGCCCCATGTTGGGTGCCATTTGTGTGTGAGTGATTTACACCTTCATGAAATAACAAGATTTAAAAGACAATTACACTATTCAAAGCAAACTAATCTAAATAATGCACAATTAATCTAAATATCTCATGGATCTCTAAAATAAAGTGGTAAATGAGGCTCTCAGCTATGATCCTCACTAGTGACACTCTAAAGATGAGAATTAAGCTATATGATATGCAAATTTAGATCTATTCTATCAAATTCTAGCTCTATTTGATGAACAATCTACTATGATCAAAGCAATTTAAGCTAATTAGCAATGAAAAATGATAAGTGAGTGATGTGGATGCAAATTGCAAGAGCTTGGCTGCAATTCTCAGATATGTGGTGGATGAATTATGCTTCAAAAATGCTTTCAATATATAGGATTTTCCCAAGGGTAGGGGGTAGAGTGAGATAACCATGGTCATGCTTGGGTAAGTCAATTGGCTTTGCTTTGTCCATAAATGGGGGGACAAATATTTAAATGGTTTCAAAAGGCTGGACCATCTCAGCAAAAGTGAGTGATTTGTGTCCATTTTGTCTCCTTTTTGCTTTGTTGAAGGAAATTAGTATTTATTAATTAATTAAAGTAATTAAATTTAGCCATGAAGGGTAAGATGTTCATTTTGATTTTTCATTTCAACAACTATGTCATTAATTGAATTTAATCAATTTCGTAGTGTTTTTCCCCTTTTCAAGCTTTATTTAATCATTTAATCATTTAATTGAATTTTTCTTTGATTTGAATTGTCTTTGTTCCATTTATTGATTTTTTGTGCTATTTTGATGATTTGTTGCACCTTTTTATTGATTTAAGCCTTTTGCCAATTTTCTGTGTCTACAATATGCTTTACTTTTAGTGGAATATCCCAAAAATATCCCTTCATCACCTTTTGAGTCAAACTTTCTATTTCTTTTATCTTTCAGAATAAAGCATTTACTTCCAAAAATTCTGAAATAACTTACAGTGGGTTTGTGGCCAAACCATAACTCATAGGGTGTTTTATTAGTGTCCTTCTTTAGTTGTACTCAGTTTAGAACATAAATAGCTGTGTTGATTGCTTCTCTCCAATATGTCTGAGCAACATTCTTTTCTATCATGAGTGTCCTTTCACAGTCAACAATTGACCTATTCCTCCTTTCAACTATTCCATTTTGTTGAGGTGTCTTCAGTGCAGAGACTTGTCTTTTTATACCATGCTCATTACAAAATTTAGTTGAATAATCTTTTCTTTTGAAACTAGATTTTTTTATTTTACCTTTCTAACATTCATGACACATAACATGATTAGGCTTTGATAAGTTAGGCAGACCTCTAACCTTTTTCTTTTTGCTGATCTTAACCATGTTATCAAAATTCACATGACATAACCTTTTATGCCACAACCATGCATCCTCATTTTTCATCATTAAGCAAAAAGACTCACCATTATCAAGATAAAACAAGTTACCTTTCAATTGTGTTCCTGTTCCAACAAGTCTTCCTCTATCATCAAATATTTTCACTTTCTTGCTCTCAAAAGTAACTCAGTGACCAGAATTGTTCAGTTGTGCCACACTTAGCAAGTTATTGTTTAGTCCTTCTACCCAATAAGCATTATCACTTTTTATTCTATCATTTATCATCAAAGATATTTTTCCTCTAACCATATAGGGTGTATCATTACCCATTTTTACAGATCCTCCATTGTATTGCTCAAGATGATCAAATTTTTCTTCATCACCTGTCATGTGATGTGTACAGCCACTATCTATGATCCATGTATCATTTTTATTTACTTTTGAAATTAGTGATGTCTCTACATACCTCTCTTCTTCCTCTGAATCATCCTTCATAGCAACAAATACAACTTCTACATCATCATCTGAATCAGTGTCAGTATCTTCTTCTTCAGCAATGTAACATACATTTTTACCTTTATCATTGTTGTCTCGGTTGTCTCTATTGTAGTGTCGATAACTTCTGTTTCTTCTTCTCCCATAGCTTCCTTCACCAGATTGGTCTTTGTTTCTATCATCTTCCTTCTTGTTTGGACATCTAGCAGCAATGTAACCAACTTCTTTGTTGTTAAAACATGCTAAAGGTAATTTGCCTCTATACCTACCTTTTCCTTTAGGTAATCTTCTAGCCATAAGAGCTTCAAGCTCATCAAGCTCATTATCAGTATTTCTATCATTATCATCATGTTTACTACTAGACTTACCAATCTTCATAGAAGTCATGAAAGCAGATTCAACAGTTGGTACAACACTATTATCATAGTTATTTAGCTCAAATGTAGTTAGCTTACTAATCAGATTGTTAAGTCTGAGAGTATTACCAGCTGCAGATCTCATTTCATAGATTGCAGATATTCTAATTGCATAAACCAGTAATAAGGTTCTAAGAATTTTTCTTACCACAATATCTTCATCAATAAAACCATCAAATCCTCTTATAGCATTAACAACTTCCTTTATTATGTTTGTATACTGCATTATGTTTTCACCTTCTTTCATTTTCATGTCATCAAATCTTTCTCTTAAGCTTTCAGCTCTGGCTCTTTTGACATTAACATCACCACTATAAACTTGGGAAAGTTTATCCCACATATCCTTAGCAGTAGTATAGTCCTTGATATCTTCAAATTTGACATCTGTCAGGGCAGCAACAATCTCCATCATAGTAACATTATGCTCATGCCTATCTCTTAGTTGATCAAGGGTCAAGGGACCAATGGGTGGTGCAAGGTAGCCATTATCCATTAGTGTGAGGGAAGAATTCCCAATTCCAAATACATGCAGCTTCATTTGGCTTTGCCATATTGTGAAGTTATCCTTGTTTAGCTTTGGCACTTCCCTCTTGTACATTTTGTGATCTTTATGTTGAAGTCTTTAAAACTCTGTTCCAAGCAACCAAGATGCTTTGATACCAATTGCTAGAATAACTAAGAGGGGGGTGAATTAGTTATGCATAGTCCCAAATACAAAATGTATATCCAAAAATAATTTACTTAAACTTCTGCAGCTCGGTAACATAAAATACTAATTTCTTTATGCTTTTACCGATTACAGGTTAATAACATATAGTAATTACTAATCAAATCCAATATGAAACATGTAAAGTATGATAACAAACAATCATCATAGTCAACACATAGCATAAGAGATTTAATGTGGAAACCCTGTAAAGGGAAAAACCATCTGGGACCGGCAACCCAAAAATTGTTCACTCTTCTGAAGTGAGGTTGGTGAAGACCCAACCCTGTTAAAGGTTACAAAACACACTGTAAGGTGTGACCTTGTTAGAGGATTTAACACTAACTATTATCATCCAACCAACATTCACTATGGGGTTGATAGGATAACAAATGTACATTCTATGAATGACATTACAAGACTTTCAAGTCCACTCGATTAAGAGATTTATCTATTTACAATGGTTAAACTGTAACAGTAGATGATCTGATTACAATACAACTTATGTTGCAGATGTTCAGATCTATATTATACTCATTCAAGTCCTCTAATTAATATATCAATTTTGTTTCAACAATATTCAATAACTTACTGTCTCTCGGTTATAGCTTTCTAAAGCTCAGTAATCTCTGCAGTTCGGTTCTCCTTAACCAGTCTGATCATGCATGCATGAAGCTCTATTCACGCGATAGTTCTATAGTCTCCTTCTTTCAGCATAAGTTTCATCATGAAACCCTAGTCTCTTAACTAGAAAAATAAACCATTTTAATTTCATCCATCAGATTTTTCCGCTTAAACCTTCCTCGGCTGATGTGTCAGTAACATGTTTTATTTCAATCCTTTAGATCTTTTTTGAATTTTGTTAGTCGTTAATCTTTGTAACAAACATTATCTCTAACCTTGAACTCATACACTTTCCATCTCATCAATCATTATCGGCTAAACTGATCATTTATTTATTTTCTTCATGCTCAGCTAACAAAGAAATGCATCGGTGAACACAAGCTTGGTTTATACTGTGCTCGATATACACTACACTGCTCAGTGTATACTAAAATGCTTCATTAACTAACCACATTACTTTGTAACAATTTTCTTTTATCTTCATAACAGATTAATGAAACATAATCAAGTCAACAATATGAAGTCATAGACTCATCAATAAGTTACCAAGAGTATCCCTTATTCTCATCTGTCCTATCCATCTTCCTCAATGTAGATATCTCGGTTCTTCATCTTTCTCTTCCCTTCTACAGATGTTTAGATATATGCAACTACCATGATAAGTGCTATCAAAACTAGTTGACATCAATGAAAACATAAAACTGATTTAATTATCTTACATCACAATTCAGTGTTCAGTGATCTCTAATCACTTGAAGTTCTTCAATCAGGTTCTCAATCAGTTGTAGTTCATCAGTAGACTCATGCTTAGATGTGATGCATATTTTTGTGTAATGTTTTCCCAAATAAATAATTAATTATGAATTTTCTAGTACAACTTATTTGGAATAAAAAATACTCATGTCTGACCACCATAACTAATTCTAAACTTTTTAAAATTGAAAACTTTTTTTTTCTTATAGTAGGCGAAGCATAGAATGTGACACATGTTTCAGATTTCAAAAAGGGTAAACCGTTTGAAAGTTATAGTTGTTTTTCAATCAGTCTATCAATTAAGAATTTAGAGATAACTCAATTAGAAAATAAGTAATAATTACTTACTGAACTCAAAATTTGACAACAATCATATTGATAGAAAGTTGATAATGTCTTTAAGAAACCCTTTTTGTTTCATCAATGTCGGGTGAAAAAAAGGTTGTTAGCTACATGGTCAAAGTCTAGAGATCAAAGAAAATATGGTGAACACATCTTTTGGGTTGACCATCCACATTTAGAAATGCAAAATCAAAACCCAAGAAAAATACCAAGCCTAATCAAACATCTGAAATAATATCGTATATCTGATAAAATCGGATATCCGATAATTTTGCATATCTGATAAAATTGGATATCTGATAATTTCACATATGCGATAAAATCAGATATGCGATATATGTCGCCCAATAATTGAGAGAGAGAGAGAGAGGAAATAAGCAAAGTCATCCATATATATATATATATATATATATATATATATATATATATATATATATATATATATATATATATATATATATATATATATATATATATATATATATATATATATATATATATATATATATATATATATATATATATATATATATATATATATATATCTGTGTGTGTGTGTGTGTGTGTGTGTAAATCTATGTATTGTTTTACAAATTTAAAAGTAATTTTTTTAATGTCTTTATAACCCGTACAGGTTATGTGAAACTTATTTTATGTCTTCATAACCCGTACGGGTTATGTAGAACTTGAAATTGTTCTTTTTGGTTTTCAAAACCTGAACGGGTTATTTTGTACACCATAACTCGTACGGGTTAAGGATTGGTAAAAGGTTTGGAGTACAATCCTAAGGCTTGCAAACCCATTTTCCCTCCAATTTTGTCCAATTACACATTTTTTCTTATTTCAACACGATTTCTCGACTTCGTCATCATCAACTTTACAAATGATCAAGTGGGTATCTCTAAAATTACTACCATCATCTCACACATCTTCTAAGACTTCTAACCATATAAATTTTTCTATTTTTGGACAACATTACAATAGTAAACTTTAATTTTCTTTACCTGTGTCTTCACAGTCCTCATAGACATATGTCTACCATTTTTTTAATAACTTTTGATCTACTTGACCAAATTCAAAAAAAATTACATATTATTGTTCTACACTAGATTCTATACACTTTAAAAAAAGGTTTACAATTTGGATTATTTTGATGCAAGTTATGCCCAATGCACAAACATGTACCAGATTTTTCAGGATGTGGTCACTTCAAAAAATCATTAAAAATAAAATACTCAACTTCAAGATCTCAATCTTACCTATCATCCTACTAAAGGATTTTTCAAAATACTACATCTAACTATAGATTTTGTGAAGCGCACAGAAACAACTAAGTTATGTTTTTCTAAAAAAATCAAGAATAATTTTTCATGCGCAAGAGGTTTGACCCTCTTAATCTTATCCATTTTTTAAAAACTTTAGTAGTTTAGAAACTAGATTCAAAGTACTACAATTCTTATTCTTTACGCAACTCCTAGTTTTGAGTGTGTGACCCTCAAATCTCTCTATGAAGTTCAGGTTCCCCTAATTTCAAACAAAAAGTGGCCACGTATACCCCCCTTTTTTTCACCATCTTGGTGCACTTACCCAATATGTAATCCCTAATATTCCATCCTTGCACCTCTTTTCCTTTCTATATTTCATTTATCAAATATCAAGGGTTGAGATTTTATCTTTAACTCTTTCCATTTGGAAATAGTTAAGGCAAAATCCTAAGCCTAATCCTTGGTTCCTTGCTACTAGTCATGCCTTTCTAAGACTTTTAGTGATTAATGTTAAAAATAATTTAGATAAAATTATTTTCATTTGGAAAGAGTTAAATTAAAATCCCAACTTTCAGTCATTGGCCCTTCTCAATTATTTTTCCTTTCTCCCTATTAAGCTTTACCCCTTGATGTTTCCCACTTTTCCCTTCCTTTGAAATGATGTAAATTACCGATATTCAATACCCAACCTCACAAAAGCTTAAATTTGGCATACATTTGGCATATAAGAGGACACATAAATACATCACTCACCTTTCCAACTACCAAATCTTAAAATCTCAAGTTAGAAAATTATGGGTGGAGATCTCAATGCATTTGTAGGATTCCCAAAGGGAGGTTGATGTCCATGTTTATTTATTACCTAATGTCCAAATTGTGAATTTTATGGGTGATCATCCATCTACACATAAACTCATAAATTCATCATGTTTGAGTATAGTAGATGATCTTGGGATGTCCTCTTAGGTTTTCCTTGACTCCCCCATGTCTTTTCCAATTGACATTTATCCTACACTTAGTGAGTGGTGTGAAGTTAGAGTTTCACTTTCCCTTCATGTGTCCTCTTCTTTTAGGTGTCAAGAAGTTAAAAATTGGATATTAGGCCTCATTCTAAAGGGTTCATGCTTCAATTCTTTGTTGAGAATCTTTCATTTATTCCATATTGGCCACTATAACTTTACCTCTTCCTTCATATGAATGAAAATTCATCATTTTTTCCTATTCTCCCATTTGGATGTTTGTGTAAATATTCTTACCTTTATATCTAAAGTTGTTTCTCTATTTTCTTCGAAATCATATAATTTTTTTAAACTATGTTTGTGGATGTTGATTTTGAATATTTTCATTCCTTTCAACATTTGACTAAACCCTAACCTCCATACTTACTCCTAGAAACTAGTAAAAGGAGATTTATGATAGACCTTCAGATTATTTATCATTGATGTATCATATTGTTATGAGCAGGAAAAATACCAATATTGGTGTATCACATCCCCTTCATTTTCTATAATACATATTTTTATTTGTTTCTTTGAAAGTGGATATAATAGTATTAAAGAAGGATTTTGAAATGTTGTGTTGGACAAATAATCAAACATAGATTAGAAAGGAAGTTAGCCTTCTTTGAAGATTCAACCTCATTTGCAAGGGTCCCACACCTTGAGGATGTTTCCATTTTGTCATTGGAATGATGGACCTGGTCTAGCATGACGCATTGAAAGTTGTCTATTAAGTCAAGGCTGATAATAAGCAAAATGAAGAAGAACAAACAGCTCCGACTGATTCAGTGTCTCTTTACCATTGAATTTATGGAAAGTCGGTGCAGAAATGGAGCGATTCTGATTGTTACAGAGTGTTCATATTTTTATTTTTGAAAGAAACTGATTTTAAAATTGAGTGTTGAGTTATGGACACAAGACAAAGGAAAAATCACGTAGAATAGCTGTTAGGAGAATAGCTAGAATAGTCATGAGAAAATGAGCATTATAGTATATAAATTAAACAATGTTGAGTGGCTTGCATAAGGTAATTCCGTTTAACTATCTTATATAGAATATAGATTCATGTTTATCTATTAGTATGACATCTGCTTTATATTCAATTCTATTTTGAACGAGTAGATTTAAGATAGAAATAGAGATGTTTAGAGTGGGATTTTGGGACACAAAAGGCGGGTTATAGATAGTATGATAGTTCGACAAAGACGATAAATTATAGTTATGATTATGGTTGGAGAAATGAAATGTAGTATAGAATAAGGTATAGAATGAGTTTTGAATTTAGGAATGGATCCAAATAAATTGAGGGATGATTATGGTATAGATGATAATGAGGTATAAAGTTAAATATATGAGTGATTTTTTGTCAAATAAAATGAAATATATCTAGAATCGTATGTTTAACCCTCCTTAGAGTAAAAACCAACAAGTGAAGTTCTATTCATATTCCATAGTCTAACAATAATAAATCAGACCCTAACATTTATATAAACATTAAACATATAGTCTATGATGAAATAGGAAAAAGTACATAAGATCATGCTTCCCATCCATAACCATGTTAACACATTTACACCACACTATTTTTGGAGGACTATAAGAGTCTACAATAACAAGATCTAGAGTAAATGAGACATCTTCTAATTCCTCATTATTGTAGATTAAAAATACCATTATGGTATCTATTAAGAGAACCACTTGCGACCTTTTTGCAATTTCCTCCATAGCCTATTTTAATCACATGCAAATGGTCTAGAATACTATTGAGAAAATAGTCAAATGGCTACCTAGTTTGTCAGTAGAATCATGAGCAAGATTTCAACCAACTATTGAAGACAACTTTGAAGTATAACCTAGAGATTGTATAGCATAAAAAACATTCTTCTTCCCTTTTATAATTGAGGTCAAGCAAAAAATTAGACGTAGCATCTCTAAGACAAATGAATGAGCACCATCTAGATCATTAACCAACTTCCAAATATGCACAAGCATAACTTGAGATCAAGGCTTTAACCATCCCCACTTGATAAACACCATGAAGTCTACAATAATTTCTTCTTTAGAGACTAGATGTTATTTTTTCTACATTGCCCTTTTGTACTAAAACTCATCTTTCTACTATCATTATTATATTTCTCTCACCACAACCACCTCCAACAAACACTATGACAATACAAAAACAACTAAACATCTCTTCATGCCACAAAGACAAACACACAATACCACCACTATGTAAAATGAATGTCAAAGAATATTATGATTATAATTGTAACAATGTAGGATGCTTTTAAGTTTAAAAATTTCATTTTTATTATCATATAAACTTTAAATTGTGACATTTTTCTATTTTTTATAAATATAATGTAAACTTTGTAAAATAATATATACAAGAGTAATTTGTTATATATGTGTGTTTATCTTAAACTTCAGATCAATAAACTTATGGACGTCACCTTCCTTTTTAAATTTAAATGTCGTTGATAATGTGATGTGCACAAATGGGCAGAATTCAGTGATAGCAACTAGTAACCACATTAATTTTTACTTTTATTTAATCACTGTTTTGTATCCACTATAGTTTTATATTAAAGCTTTCGAAAGTTTTCATAGTCGGGAATAAATAATAGAAATATTTGGATCCAGTCAAGGGTGATAATAAGCAAAAGAAGAAGAATAAAGATCTTGGACAAATTTAATGTCTTTTTATTATCTTTCATTGAATTTATGGAAAGTCGGTAAGAAATGGAGCGCTTTTGATTGTTACGGGATTTTTCATATATTTGAAATGAAATGGATATTGAAAGAATCCTCTAATGAAATTGATTATGCTAAATTATAAATAGAAGAATGAGAAAAAATCAACTCAAATAGTTATGAGGAAAGTGGCTAAAATAGTCATGTGGAAATGAACATTGTATTATCATATAGTTTATCTGGATTACTAGGTATGGTATCCATTTTATACTGGATTACTCGATTTAGTTTTTTAATGATTGAAGTTAAGATAGAATTAGAGATCTGTTTGTAGTAGGAGCATGCAAAATAAAAGGTGGGTTATATGTAGCTTGATAAGGGAAAAGATGATAAAGCATAGAGCTTGGTCAAGGTAGAAGGAATCAAATCTGGTATAAAATAATGTATAGAATTTGGTATGAAGATAGGAATGGAATAACAAATAGTTTAATGGATGATAATTGTGGAGGTTAAAATAACAATTAGAAGGGTATATAAGGAAGATGAGATATAAGTGGTGGTAGTGGAAATGATATTTAAGAAAAAAATGGGAATATGGGTAGTGGTAATTTACAAAGTAGATGAAATAAAAATAAGATGGGAGAAAAGAGGGGGAGTAGATGCATTAAGTTTAAGATGAGTAGCAGCTACAACAATAGTATTAAATATGGTAGTGGGAGGGTTTGAAGAACATAAGCTTCCAAATTGTTGAATAATATTAAGAGGAAACTATAAGAAGATGAAGATGTACCATTCAAAAAATAGAATAGGTAATTTTAGTCAAAGAATTTTCCCGTGGCCCTATTGTTTTTCAATTAAAAAGAGACAGATAAATCTAGCTATTAACATTAAACTATAGAACCAATCTCTCTTCCATCAAGCATTGGAATATGAGCCACAAGGTGTATAAGCTTGGTTAGTTCTTACTCAAAGAGAGTCAAGCAACTTGGAATCTATTCCTTTGTTGCATGAAATATTATTCAATTGATCTCTATATGTAAGCTAATTAGGTCCTAAAGAATGCATAAATGATCATACAAACTGATAAAACAAGTTGATAAACAAGTAGAAAGTAACTAGTAAGCACATAAATGAAACTGGTAAATAGAGATTCAACTATGACATCAAGTAGAACTCAGAATTGCCCATTAGAGAAGCTAGGTGCAATTGTGTTGCACATATATTTGTTTTGTTCTCATTAATGTCAAACTTGGGTATGCAGATAAATGAATGAACCCAACGTCGAGTCGGCACCCTCTATGTTTTGGCCTTTTAATTTACATTCTCGCACATCAATATATTTCAGCTTCTAATTGAAGAATATTGTATATATATGATAGAAGATTCTGAATATCAGTTTTTATGATCTGAGTTGCTCTAAAGTCAAATTTATAATGCTTTGTACATTCATTTTTCAAGAAAACAAGAGTAGCAATACACATGAATGCTTTGTATTCCTTTCCACCAAGTGTTTTTTGTTTTCATTCAATAATATGTGTGTATGATAATCAAGTGAAAATATATTTTACTTTCACAAGAATTTTGGAGGTTCACATTGTTGTTTAATAGCACATTAGATTTTTGTAATGCAAGGATAACCCGAAAAAGATGGAATCCATTGCAAATACATGAACAAAGAACTATAATCAACATTTTGGAGAATGTACTTCTAATTAGTTTAATTTCTTTTGTTTCTTATTAATAGCTATAATGTGTTTTGCACTAAAGAAGGTTCAATCTTTAGCTTTGTAAGACTTTTGTATCCATAATTATGGAAGTGGTTGTCAATTTTTCAAGGAGTAGTAGACTTCCTTGGAAATATGCCTAAAATAATCACTGTAATATTGTTATTCATATAGCGAGTGTGATTTTCACCATGGTTTTTCCCATCTTGGGTTTTTCGTGACATAAAAATTCTGGTGTTAAGAGTTATTCTCTTTCTATTTTCAGTAATTTACTTTCACACATAAATTAAGTTAAAACTATAATTATTAATTGATAAGTTTTGAGTGCATGTTGATTTGCCCCTCTCTGGAGGTGTTCAACAATTGGTAGCAGATAAAGGTTGCTGAAGGAAATAGTTTAACTACTGAGTTAGATCTTAGATTTGAACACTGTAGCAATAATTGAGCACTAAGGAAATTGTAGATCTTGAAGGCAAATTGAAATGTGCACTTGGTAGAATGCATGATTATGATGAGAAGTGGAAGAAAGATGGGAAAACTATTTCCCATATAAAAAAGAAACTTGAAGAAGAAAAGAGAATTGTTGACAATCTTGAACCAAAGTTATAGATCAAGACCAATAAGTGCAGTAAACTTGAAGAATAAATTTCCATATTAAAGAAATAATTAAAGGAAGCTAAAGAGAAAATAAAAAGTATTGATTGTATCAAGCTTGAAGAAGAATTTTTAATGTTAAAAGAAAAATCTAGAAACAACGAAGGAATAGATGGAAAAGAGCATAAGATTCAAAGGTGGTAGTGGAATGTTTGATGAGATGCTCAGTTTTCATAAACCCTCAATTTATAAAGGTGGACTTGGTTTTGACAAAAGTGAAATCCTCAAACTATAAAAAAAGAAAAAGAGATGATCAAGAATGATTTTGGAAGGAATAATAATGATCTAAAGGGTTTTAACCATTCCTAGAGAAAGAGGAAATTTAGAGGACATGTCTCTGCTCAAACTTGGTATCCTATATCTTTTAATGGTAATTGTTTCTCATGCAATAAATTTAGACATAGAACTAGAGTTAATGTAGAAGTTAGAATATATCAAAATATTTCAATGGTTAGTGTTATTCTTTCTATAAATGTGGACATAAGAAAATGAGTTACAGAAGTAGGATAATGAAAATGGAATATACAGATAAAAATAAGAATAAGAATATTCAATCCTTCAATGCATATTGCTACACATGCAACAAATATAGACACATAGTTTTTTAATGCAGATCTAATAATAGAATAAGTTAAAGTGATCTACAATAAGGTCTACATGTTATAGCTAGAATAAATTAGGACATGTTGCCATGTTCTACAGAAGAAAGAATGTAGAGATCCTAGTTCAAGATAGGATGAAAATTGATGTGAATGAAGAAAAAGAAAAAATGAAGAAGATCTAGGTAAAGAATTATGATGAGAAGTTGGAAAATGAAACAATGGCTAAGTCTATACCCCTTAGTTGTACAAACATTTCCTTTAAAAAGTAAGAAGAAAATTGATCTAAGATGAAGATCTATTTATAGATCTTAAGCTCCCTTGCATAAATTGAATGTTGAATGTCTTTGAACATGGCAGAGGATATAGAAGCTTTTCTAGATCATCTCTTGATTGTTTTAGAGGATTGCAAAGATTTGTATACTCTTTGGAAAAAATAAAGCATCATATTTTTATGCAAAGTATCTACGAAAAATGCATTTATTATGAAGTACTAACATGAGCCAAAAAAGGGATATAATGTTTTTTTTGTCTCCTTTTCATTCACTTGAAGTTATGAGAACTCATGTGCAAAGAAGTTTTCTTGTGATTTAGTTAAATAGCTCATGTTGCAGTGGTCTTAATGGATACCCCAATTATAATGGAGACCAAATTAAAGCCACGGCCTATACTAAAGCCATATGCTTATGTGGTGATGTTAATTGATCCAAAAGGTGCATTCTCTAATATTCTACTAGATTTTATTTAGATGGAAGATGTAAGGGCCTACATTCACACACCCTTGATTAAAATAAGTCACTCTACATTTGAATCTACACATAGAATAAGCTGGTAGACGACACTTGTTGGTGTAAAAACTAGAATACCAACATATTTGTGAATGTGGGTTGAACATCTAAAAGGATTTACCAGATCTCTCTACTAATGATGACTAGATCTAATAATCCTAAGTATAATTCATGAGGACATAATGTATTTGGACAAGCCGTACAAAATTACTAAAGACACATTTAGAGTTTTAACTAATTTATGTTCTTCTGACATGTTTCTTTCCCTAAGAAATGTCAAGATTGATGTAGTAAATATTATAAGTGTGGTTTTCATTGCACCAGAGGATCGACCTATTAATTCCTGATACAACCACTAGACTTATAGAATCCATAGGAGGAAGCTATTCCCTTATCATGAATCTCGAGGGGAGCGCTGACCATTTTTCCAATAATATCCCCCTCAGCATTACCCAAGGAGTTTCAAACATGTGACCAGTCTCTAATACCACTTGTTACAAGTGTGGTTATCGTTACACCAAAAGTTTGACCTATCAATGCCCAATACAACCACTAGACTTATAGAATCCACATGAGGAAGTTAGTCCCTTGTCATGAATCCCAAGAGGAGCACTGACCATTTTTCCAATAGTAAAGAACCTTACTGGTGCTAAATTTGATGGTAGAGATGTTAGGAATGAATGCTAAATATATCCTATGGGAGAGTATTCATAGCCATTCTCTAGCAATTTTTGTCACATTCATGATTGTGATTGTCATTGATGTCAACATAGTGATCTACTGAAGATTAGCAGAGAAGCAAAAAGTGTTTGAATTAGCGCATGTGGGATATTGAAGATCAAGATATGCGGAGTTAAGGATTTCATCTATAATGTTTCATAAGATTGTGGTTAAGAGCACATATGGAAATTTATCTATTCATGAAAGTTATGTGTAATTCAATTGAAGCAGTATTCAAGTAGTGTTCCTAAGTAGCAGTTTGTGGAAATCGGATGACATCTCCTAATCGGGATAGAATCTGAGAATGTGAGGTTGTACAAATGATGAAGATGTGATGATTGTGACATGAACATGATAGCAAGGTTAGAGGTCGCATGAGTGGAGAGTTATCTTAATTGGAAGCTAACAGTTTTATGTAATTGTGGAATTTTTGTGTAACATGTGGAAGATTTTATTTTACATAATTTGTATGTCGAATCCTTTGTAATTACTTGAGTGTGGTATAGAGGAAGGATTATTTTCTTTATTTTAATGTAAGATTGAAAGATATTGAGTAATATTTTGTGAAAGTGAATTGCGAAATTGTGCAATACTTGTTGTAAGAGGATATGCGAAGTATAGAGATCTGGTATTGAAATTTGATGAACTAGTTGATGCAGTTTGGCACAATCAAAGGAGAAGTAATAAGTTCTTGAGATCAATAATTTTTTGGTATTATTCTGTTGAGTAATACAAAGATCAATTGGACAGTGTGTTCAATGATCTTTCCCTTGAAGCTGTTTAGACAATGGGTCCTTCTGCCAGCTTCCATAACTCCTAATAGGGTTAGAATCTTGTAACTGTGATTCAAAGTCTCCTAATAGAGATTCATATGTACTAAATGTATTTCATAAGACTCCTGACAGATTCCATCCTCTCACAAGGAACTTTCATATTAGTGCATCTTTTGTGGGTATGATTCCCACTGAGGTTTACTCTTTGATCAAGAGGCTCCTTAGTCAACATATCTTGTGTTATTATGTTGTTGTGTATGTATATCTTTCTATGGTTTTTAATTACATTTCTCACATGGTTGAAATCTTGTTAAAGGTTATAAAAGTTGTATTTATCTGATAACTTATTCACCCCCCCCCCCCCCCCCTCCTCAATTATCTTGGTGGACTTTACTTTCTAAGAAGAGATATTATAGTAAATAATATTACTAATCCTAGGGTCAAATTTGATGCAATGGGTGTAGGGTACAAAGTTTATTTTCAAAACAAAGAGGATTATGCAACTACAACTACAATATATAACCCAATAGTCAGTTGTTTGTGGAGAAAGATTTGATCTCTATGAGATACTTCAACAATAATCAATGGAAAACCTAAATAAGACAAGGGATAAAAAGTACCTTTTTAGGTATGTATCACTTATCATTTGTCTAGTATTTTCCATTATGAATGAACTCCTAGGTATAAGAGATAAGTATGGAAAAAAATTCCCCAATTGGTATTCAGATTAGAAAATACATTAGACATTTTAGTAATGATAATAATCTATATAGAAATCTATTTTGGGGTTGGTTCAAGGGTCTCCTAGAAAATATGTAGCTAAGTAATAGGGTTCATAGGGCTCTAGTCAAGAAATATTAAGATGGTGTTAATTTTTTAGTTAGTAGACATAATTATTATATTGAGGCAAGCCATCCCAAGGTTTGGTGGATTCCAAAACTTAATTATGAAACTAATGAGGTAGATGTAGAAAAGAATATATAAAAATTATTAGATATTTTAGTTGATCTAAATGAGAAGAGGTTTGGAATTGTTGCATAGATAATGAATAACATACTTAGGAAATGGTTAGAAAAAGATAAGAAAAAGAGAACCAAAAATCTATATACTTGAAGATTAATATGTGTTCAATGATAGAAACCTTTGGTTTCTCCCTACTAGAAAAAAGTACAACTAGTACTTGTCAACACGAAAAAACATATTGATGTCAACATATCCTACCATGAAAGTTGGTTCCTCACGAAGCACTGCCAAAAGTAGAAGAGGAAAGCATTGACCTAAATAGTAGGATACATAAGATAAATCAAGTTTGAGCCTGAATTTGAAATGGCTAATGATAGTAGCATCACTAATGAAAAGATAGAGAGAAGTTCTAAATAAAGAAAAGGACTACAATGTTACCAATAATTATCATTGTTGAAGATGAAGAATAATAATAAGAGGAACCCCCTCTTGAAAGAAGGAAAAGATCAAGACCCTCTTTGTCTAAAGAACCTGAAATTCAAGGAAAGAAGAACATAGAAAGGAAGGAAAGTAAAGGAAATCAGAATATTGTAAATCTTTATATAGGTCACCCTTGCTTTCCAAGAGCCCTTCCTCAGACTTCTTTATGGGTCAAAGTTTTCTTTGTAGGTTAAGAGTTTTCTTCTGATCACAGGCCCCCTTTCTTTCCTTGGTCACAAGCCTTTGGATGCGCTAGACACATGTCATGTCTATATATTTTTGGAGAGGGCACAAATTTTTTCTCTTTCTAGAAACCTCACCACGCTACCACATGTCCCAAACCATCATCGAACGAGGTTGTTACGCCTTGAGGTGTGAACAATAATTGTAGGTACCAATTTTTTATTCCTCCTCGATGCATGTCGAATGATCGAGTTTGTCATGCATTTTTTTTTCTTGTTTTAAGGGTTGGTTTTTCAATTTTCGTTAAGACTGATAATTTGACCAAAAGAGTATTTTCTTCATATATAATTTTGGGATTTCATATTTGCAAACTTTACTTCTTAATGTTTTCATGTTAATTTAATTTGATTGTGCTCAACTAATCCTTTTTTGTTTTAGTTAAAATATTGAATACCCTGGAAGTCTATGTCATTTTGAGTGTCGATTATCTTATAAGACTAGAATTTTTATGTTGATATTTATTTATGTGATAAACCATGTTTGAAACTAACTCTTCTAGTTGAAATTAGTTAAAGGATAAGGGTATTCCATGTTTGTGATGTTATCAGAAATAAATATATGAATAGCTTTCTTGAATGTTTTATTGTTTCCCAACTTTTATAGATGCACCCATGATATGATATGAATGTTCTGACCTATCTCCTAGATCTTGTCATTATGTTCTCATTTCGACTATGAAGGGACTGTGGTATACCATCCCAATTTATGGGACAATACTTGCATTCTGATGTTATTGTTTTGTCTTTTCATTTGAGAAAGATAGCGAGTTAGTAATGAAATGATTTGGTGCATCGCCTTTAGCAAGTAGCTTTTTTTCAATATTCTTCTCTTTCCATCCCTATTTTCATGGAGAGCTAGCTCTTTAATCCTAGAGATTATTTTGAGTGTTATAATTTTGGTCTCAAAAAAATTAGACTTTCCCTGAGGCATATTACCTTTTTGGAGTGTAGTTCTCAGGATCAATGGTTCATTTCTAGCACACATGGTAGGACCAAACCATCATAGATCTTGATTTATCATCAAGTATATGAGCCACAGGCCTATCACAAGATCCATATCCACTCATTACCTAGGATTATTCATCCCTTTCCTAGTTTTTGTAACTAGATCCAAAGCCTCAAATTCCTCATCAAACGCATTACTAGTACCACCCACTACAACTCACATGGCTATGAGAAAATTTGTAACTTAGAATAGTGGAAGTCCCCTTATTCCACCAGTTGTCCATGTAAACTAGGATGCTATCCCTACTAATGCTCTAAAATCTCTTCCTAAATTAATTGGAGATGATGAGAAGACTCTCATTGAACACATGATATATGTAGCTAATACCTGCATGGTACATTATATTATGAAGAAAAATGTATCCCTAAGATTTCTAGCTACATATTTCAAAGGGAAGGTACTAAATTGGTATAGATCTCTAGCACCAAATAGTATATCTACCTGGGATGACCTGGACAACCTATTTTATAGTCATTTCTATGAAAAGGGTGACCACTCTTCACTACTTCAACAACTCATAAATATCAAAAGAGCTCCCTAGGAATAATAGATCCTATAAAACATGGAATAATATCCCCACATATGCATGTCTTCCAGTGTCTATGGCCTTTTTTATCTAAAATCTTTCAATGCAAACATAGCTAGGACCATTCAAACCCTAGAAGGAATAAGCTTGCTAGCCTCCTATGAAATAACCATAAGAGCCAAGAAAAACTTGATTGACATAGGTAAACTGTCACCAAAACCTCCATTACCAGTATTTTCTAAGTACTCCCTTCAAGTCCCAGAGCACACCCAAAGTGAGGCCTCTACTAGCTCTACCCCTATCCCAAAGTCTATGTGTGTTTACCCAAATGGTCAAACACCATAAATAAATCCTCCTTCCCTATTGGCAGAGATGAAAGATATGAAAATATTATTGAGAACAGTTTCAAATGAGCTTACTAGCTTGAAGAGGCAACATGGTGTGCCCCAACAACCTCCATATTAGAATTTCCAAATTTGGCAAAATGGGAAACCTTCATATCAGTTGAATTAATATCAAAGTTGGGATATAAACAAACAAGGGAATAATAATTATAACAACAATGGACAAAGCCAAAATTCCAAGAAATTGGTTGTTGTTCCCCCTCCATCAGCATTGTTACATTTTGTTCTGCCTAATTCTAACAAATAATTAGTGGCTACTCAAAATAACTATGTCGAAGACCTTAATGCATGGTGTTTTTTATGTAATGATTCTCATATGCTCAAAGATTGTGCAAGGGGAGATATGCAACAATAGATAGTGGTGAAAAGGAGCCAAGGAGTGACTCTTGATGTTAGTGATTATTACTACTCTTCCCCAAGTATGGGTAATTCCATGATGGTAGCCCAAATGTAGGTGATGTCCCTGGAGAAAGAGTTATAAATTTCTCTTGACCATGCTCTTTTCTCATGGATGCTATAAAAGGATGACGTGGTTTTCATGAAAAATGCCACAAGTTGAGTCAAACTACAACACCTATTCAAAGCCAAGGTTTCTTGAAGAAATAACCTTGCCAGTCCTACCAAGCAAGACCGTTCTATTGCTGCATCTGAGATTTGAAGTAAATATGATTGTTGATTCAGAGATTCAACTACAACATGCCTAGAAATAAAGAGAGTTAATCCCTTGGAAGGTGAAAGATCCAAATCCCCTCTTGGAGATGAAGGTAGATATAGTGGAATAGTTAAATAGAGCCCTTGCACATCTATCCATTTTGGATGTGCTTGAAATTCCCATTGGAGCTTCACTAAGTGAGCCTAAATCATAGCACGTGCATTTGTGGCATACTAAAGAATCCCCCTATTTTCAAAAATATTTCCCCAAACTCCTTTTTCTCACCCCTCTCCTATACCCACCCAACACCCCCCACCCATTTTCCTATATAAACCCCAACCCCCCACCCAAAAAAACCCCCTCCCCGTATATAGGAAATATATTGCCCCTTTTATTTGCCCATTTTAAACCCCCCAATATGAATACACATGATATTGTACCCTTCAGTGAAGACCTCGTAGAAATTCTTGAGTCAAAATAACTATTGAAGGAAGCTCTTGATAGTCGGGATAAGCAAGGCACAATGGAGGTTGTTGTTGAGAAAGAAAGATTGAAGGGAAAGATGCCTATTTCAGGGCCAGAAATTCTCCAAGTCCAATAGTAAAATGTGTTGGTCAATTTCAAAAGCATGAGAAAAGATAAGGAAAAGGGTAAGACTAAACCCATTCCTTTATTTCTTACCTTGGTAGTAGGAGATAAGTTACTGCATAATTCAATGATAGACTCGGGGGCTAGTAGCATTGTCATGCCTAAGAAAATAACAAAGGCCCTCCATGTCAAGTATGAGCCTTCTGATATTGGAATTATGTAATTGGATGGGAAGAAAGTCCAGTCCATAGGAGTAATAAAAGATCTTCTCTTCACTCTCTTTTCCTTCCCAAATATCACAATCCTACAAGAGGTTTTACTTATTGATATCTCCCCTATTTTTGGTGTCTTCCTTTTGAGAGATTTTAAAGCCAAAATAGGAGCTTACACGTCATTTGAATGGTCCCACATGATACTAAGAACCAAACATGGAGCTGATTGTAAGGTGTTGTCAAAGCCCATGCATGATACTTATGTTGTAGATGAGCTTGTAAGTTTGAGCCTACCCACACCTCCATTTCCAAAGAAGAAATGTACTGCATTGAAATGTTGGAGGATGAAGAAGTTACTAGGACTAGAATTGGAGAAGAAAAAGTCGTATTGATTAATAATTTATTTAAAGAGGATCCTTTCAAAAATTGATATGCTATTAAGTTGGGAACCTATGTGATGTTTGATGAAGATCATCCAATTCCAAGAGTCACAGACAAAGAAGAAAATAAAGATATAAACCTTCAGGCATCCAAACTTTGTACACTGTATTTTGATAGAGCTAGGTGCCTGATGGGTTCACATGTTGGTATTCACCCAATTTTCCTATTAGGGGTGGAAGTAAAGAATACTTTCCATTTATAGTTTAGTTCAACAAACAATGAATCATAATATGAAGTACTAGTCTGAGGACTAAATTTAGCTTAAAAATGGGAATCAAGTAGCCAAAAGTGTTTGGTGACTCTAAGTTAATAGTCAAACAAGTTTGTAATACTTATGTAGCCAAGAATACCCAGATGAGATCTTACTACCATAGGGTATGTGACCTGATTGAAAGTTTTGATGCTTTTGATATCAGATTCATTCCAAGATGGAAGAACATTGAGGCTGAACAATCAACCACAATCAGTTCCCACTCCAAACCTATCACTTATATATTTAAAAATGAGCATTCAGTTCGAGTGATAGTGAGACCCTCTATACTAGACAATAATATAATCTATTAGAACACGGCTCATATTATATGGGCCTTGCCAAAAATGGGATGGTTTAAACTAAACTTTGATGGAGTCTATTGTGGGAACCTTGGAGTCTCAAGAATTAGATGTGTAATCCATCGTTGGGTTGGATCAATTGTAGCTATATTAATTGAACCGATTAGGGAGTAAACAAAAGAATGAATAGAGGGTTGTCTTTTATGCAAAGATTTAGAAATGCATAAAAAATACATCAAAGGAGATTCAACCATAATTATAAATGCATTAAGAATAGGATCAACACCAAACTAGAAGCTAGATGTCATACTTGGTAGACCATTATACTTACTAAATATTTATAAAGAAATTACAATTAACCACACATATCAAGAGGCTAATAAGGAAGCTAATAATTTATCCAATATGGGATCCGATGACATAGAGCTTGAGAAAATTAGACCTAGAGATGAGACCATATAGAAAACAAGGAATAAGCCAGATAGAGGTAAAGGAAAATAGTAGGCCGTAATTTCTTACCAAATTAAATCCTATGTGGATGTTGAGGTCATGATCAAAGTTTTAACAAATAAGATTAGTTTAACATTGGAATTGCATCTATGCAAGTGAGTTCTGTGTATTTTTCTTTGTTGAAAATAAGGGGTGAGTTGTAGTATCAATATTATTTTGATATTCTACTTTGAGTTCATTAGAAGAGACAATCCTTGAATTATCAAACGTTCTCTCCAGTTCTCTTATGACCTATAAAATCTATCTTTCACCAATGAAGTGAGATCTAAAACTACTTATTAGCTCTAAAAAGGACTTATAGATGTGTAACATCTTTCATCGGGTCTTGATGACACTTTTAGAACTATCTTTTGAATAGGAGTTTTCACTTTATTTTCAACCTTAAGAAAGATTCCTTATCAAGTCTCATAAATGACCCCTACTTCTAGAAGTGATTGTCATGGTTGACACAATGAGTGAGATGCTCCTTAACCTCTTTCATTTTCTGATGGTGACTTGAGAACTCGAGCAATCAACTTTTAGATTTCCAACTACTTCTTCACTTGTGAATTTAAAGTTCCACCTAGAATTTTGTATTCTAATAGGAGTTCTCAAACCAATATCAAACCCCAAAGCTCAAATTCATATTTAGTTTCAAATACTTGGTGAAAATTCATAGCTAACCAAATGAAAAATACAAATGTTGTCCATGCTTACAAGAACTGACAAGGAAAAGAGTACAAGACTGATACTTGACTTACACCCATGACACACTCAAAGGGCCAGGAGTTAGGCTATTACAAAAAAGTGCGTTAGACTTTGATGGATGCTTTTGAACTAAGACTTAGGCACTTAATGAAAGATTTAGTCAAATACAACTTTGACAATTTGAGATCCAGAGGCATAGTCAAAACCTGATAAGGAAGATGGAACAAACTTTGTCTTTGGCCAATGAAGTGAGTTAGAATCAAACTACTTATTCCATAATATAATCTACTTTACTTTGAATTGTATTGTGATCACATGTAATTGTATTTTTTCACTTTACATGCAATATGTCAAAAAAAATATTATAATGCATGACTAAATATAAACTACTTGTCTAGAGACATGATTTGCTGCCAACTCTCTTCACCAATGAAATCTGCATATCTTCACTTGTTATCACATGCTTTGGAATCATCTAGTCTCATAATGTTGATGATGGCATATGGAATGGAGTTGTAGATATGATGTGAAATGTTCCCAAATTTAGACAAATCCATGACAAGAACCATGTAAAAATTAAGGAAAACCTAATAATGTAAAGGGTCAAAATTGACCAAGTCTAGGAGAAGTTCCAATTCGAGTTTCAAAATTTGAATTGCAAGTAAAAATTCAAAGGGTTGACATATAATTGAGTTTTAGAACCCTAATTTTATCTTGGCGAAATCAAAATTACCTTGCGATTCGGTTTAGAAACCTGATTGCATATGATATGCAATGACCAAACATCTTGTTTGGGCTTAAAACCCAACTATAACTTATTACATGGTGGTCTTCCCATTGGTTTTTAGAAACCCAGTGAAAATTGAGAGGTGCAAGAGACATTTAGGTTAGAGACATGTGGTTGGGTTTTAGAGCTTGACCTACATTATAATACAAGGTAAGCTTGCAATCGGGGTTAAAAACATGCATTGCATTTCTTCATATAAAAAGAACTAGTAATAAGGATTTAGAACCCCAATTACATCTTTCTTAGTGCAATGAGGTCTTCTACAATCAAGATTTAGAAACACAATTGCACATGAGATGTAATGGGATGTTATTGTACAACTTGTGGTTGGTTTTTAGAATCTGACCTACATTTATCAATGCAAAGACAAGTGTGACATGTAATTGGGTTTCAAAATCCCAATTGCATGTGACAAATGCAATGGTATGAATTAAAATGTCAGGTTTAATACTTGACTTTGCAAGTGTTAAGGATTTTTAAACTCCTAGAATGGACTTCATGAAAACAAAAGAACAAGACGATGATCTAAATCAATAAACTTTCCAAGAAATAAAAACACATACAAGAGAATTCAGAGATCACCTCAAAGTACATGCCTAGAGGAAATAGGTTACAAAAAATATGGTATATTCCCATGATTGATTGGTTTAAATTAATAATTACATAATAACATTATTTGTGAAAAAAGAAAAAGAGACACAAGAATCCTTTCCTAAGGCAATTTTATTCATTAAGACCAACTTTGAAAAAACCCTTGCATGCTAAAAGTGGAATCTTGGAGAGTACCTTCTAGATTAATATGTCCAAAAGGAATGCTATCTCATTAAGTCACTTAATCTAAAGTGATTAAAATGTGTTATGATTAACTAATGTCCTATTTATGATAACTTTAAGTTAGTGTGTGCTAATTCTACAGCCACTACTAGACAATATATATATTTACCATGAGTCAAAGATTTGGGTAAGTGCACAAAGATAGGGAACCAAAAATGGGGTATAAGATGGGAATTGTTTTCTGAAATCAAAAAATCTGAACTTTGACGAGAAATTGAAGATAGTTAGACTCAAAATTTCAAGATGTGACAAGAACAAGAGTTGCAATACTCTAAATCTAGTTTCTTAACTACTATTTTTTTTTTGCAAATGGTGGAGTTTAAGGTTATCGGTGTAATTAAATATTTACTAATTACACCTTACTTAAGTTTACTTAGGGTAATGCATTGCATAGTAGTTTTCATATAATACACCTAGGAATTTGCATCTCATATTAGCATATGGTGTAGGAGAATTCTACTTTAGGTGGTGATAGTTGTTATCTCATTCGACTTTATGTGTGAGGTCCACCTTTAGTGCTCTTATCACATTAGCATCCTCTCATTGTTGGACACGTGTGCACATAATTTGTTGTACAATAAAGGATTATCCACCTTTGGTAGACATGTGATTACACCTTGGTTAGGTGATAGGTTATCACTTGCATATCTCCTAGTTATCATGCATTGCTATACATTTAGGCATATCTACATTGCGATTCAATAGGCCTTTTATGTATTATTAATTATCATTGAATCTAATCAATTGAGGATCATATCATTTTTCCTATCTCACTTGTGCTATCAATTGAGCTTTTAGATCTTGGCATTTTCATTCTTTGCCTTAGGCAAATTCTTACAAAGGCCCTCAAAAAGGGGGAGCACAAAAAGTGGTCCTATTTTTTATGAAAAAATATAACATAGTGTCTGGTGTGCTCCCCCTAAAATGTTAACTTTTTTTTTTGAGATATTTTAATCGCTCTTGTGAGAAGATAGCTAACACCATGTAGTTTATCTCAAATTTTTCTACTAATGTTTTACTGAATATATGATTTTTTATGAATTTTTTGAGTGGACACATCTTGAAAACGTGAAATTTGTGTGTGCTCCCCCTATAAATCATTCAAATCTAATCAAAAATCATTTTTTTTAAAGTGTGTATAATGGAGCCTAGTTTCTAAAAAAATAAGTTTTTGTAAAATTTGACAACTGAGCCAAAATCTAAGCCCAAAACACTACATGTTGGTTTTTGACAAAAAATGAACAAATATAGAAAAGAAATTAGAGATGAAAAGCTTAACATAATCATAATTCAAAATAAATTATATGGTTAGATAGCTAACAAAGAGATCTACAATATCATGTCATCCGATTTTATTGTTATTGAACCACGAGTAAACATGATGGGGAGCACACAAAAAAATATGTGAATTTTTTTTATGTTTGCTAGAAAACTCATCCTAGACCTATTTGAATCCTCCAAGCCTTTGGGTTGGATCTCCAAGGAAAATCCAAGCCTTAGGCGTGGTGGATTCCAATACATTTAAAAGAACATGTACACAATAATGCGTACATGCTATTCAAATTTAAATGTTTCCCTAAGGTTGCATTCGATGCAACATAAAAATGAAATGGTTTACATAGTGTGTATGTTCTGTAGTGCATACACCCTATGTTGAAAAAAAGAAAGACAAAAAAACCCTTCTAAATAGGTTTCACTCATGCCAATTTTAGCACCAGGACCATACATAAAATATAACATTTAAGTTTAAGAAATCCTTTCTTATACTTAAGTTGCATTTTATGTATATACTTTTAGGATGTTTGAGAGTGGTTTCATCTTCATAGGAGTTAAGATAAAGATTCTGGATTTTGAGGGTTTTTAGGAAATTTCAAAATTAGCCAAATTTTAGGAATCAACACATTGTCTTTAGCATGATTCCCAGTGGATTGTTGATTGTAATCTTAAGCCCTTGACTTGTGCACAATCATTTGAGGATTGTTTCTCACTGTATTATTTTTACTCTCTCTCTCTCTCTCTCTCTCTCTCTCTCTCTCTCTCTCTCTCTTTGGGGTCCTAAGTAGTCCTAAGATGCATTAATGTGTCCCAGGACCCCTTTACAACCCTTATGACCCCTAAGATGTAGTGAGAGGGTCCTAAGGAATCATACGGAGTACTAATACCACTTATGACCCTTTAGGGAAACTTACCATACATCTTAGGGGTCCTAAAGGTTTGTAAGGGGTCATTGGACACATTAATGTGTCCTAGTGTATGGTAATGGGTCCTAAGGGGTTCTATGACATATTAACATTTTTGAGGACACCTTATGACCCCTTAGGACACCTTACTACACATCGTAGGGGCCCTAAAGAGTCACAAGGGATCCTAGTATGTCCTAGGACCCCTTAAGACCCCTTACAGCCCCTTAGGACCCCTTACCATACACTTGTTACAATACACTAGTGTATGGTAAGGGGTCATAAGGGGTCTTAATAGGTCTTAGGACAAATTAGTGTGTCCTAAGACCACTTAAGACCCCTTACCAACCCTTACCATACACTAGTGTATGGTAAGGGGTTGTAAGGGGTCCTAGGACACATTAGGACACATTAATGTGTCCTAGGACCCATTAACAACCCTTAGGACCCCTAAGATGTAAAGAGAGTGGTGCTAGCAGGTCGTAACGGGTCATAAGAGGTGTTAGGACACATTAATGTGTCATAGGGACCCTTAAGACACCTTAAGACCCCTTACCATAATTTAGTACATGGTAAGGGGTCGTAAGGAATCTTAAGGGGTCCTAAGATACATTAATGTGTCCTAAGACCCCTTAGGACCCCTTACCATGCACTAATGTATGGTAAGGGGTCATAAGGGGTCTTAAGTGGTCCTAGAACACATTAATGTGTCATATGACCACTTAAGACCCCTTACGACCCCTTACCATACATTAGTGTTTGGTAAGGGGTCGTAAGGGGTCCTAGGACACATTATTGTGTTGTGGGACCCCTTAAAACCCCTTACATCCCCTTACCATAAATTAGTGTATGGTAAGGGGTTGTAAGGGGTATTAAAGGGTCCTACATCACATTAATGTGTCCTAAGACCCCTTAAGACCCCTTAAAACCCCTTAGGACACCTTACCATACATTAGTGTATGGTAAGAGGTCCTAAGAGGTCGCAAGGTGTCCTATGACACATTAATGTGCCATAGGACCCCTTAACAACCTATAATACCCCTAATATGTAGAGAGAGTGGTGCTATCATGACATAAGGGGTCCTAAGACACATTAATGTGCCCTAGGACCTCTTAATACACCTTAGAACCCCTTACCATACAATAGTACATGGAAAGGGGTTTTAAGGGGTCTTAAGCAGTCCTAGGGAACATTAATGTCCCCTTAGGACCCCTTACCACATATGGTAAGGGGTCTTAAGGGGTCCTAGAATACACTAATGTGTCCTATAACCCATTAATACCACTTACTGCTCCTTAATACCCCTTACCATACATTAGTATATGGTATGGGGTCCTACATGATCGTAAGGGGTCCCCAGACACATTAATATGTCCTAGGACTACTTAAGACCCCTTAGGATCCCTTACCATACACTAATGTATGGTAAGGGTTTTTAAGGGGTCTTAAAGGGTCATAGGATGCATTAATATGTTCTAGGACCCCTTACGTCCCTTTACCATACATTAGTGTACAATAAGGGGTCCTAGGATCTCTTATGACCCATTTGGACCCTTTAGGCCCCATAAGATGTATTGTAAGGGGTCATTAGGGGTCCTAGGACACATTAATGAGTCTTAGGACCCCTTATAACCCCTTACCATACACTAGGACACATTAATGTATCACACGACCCCTTATGACCCCTTACGAACCTTTAGTACCCCTAAGATATATGGTAAGGTGTCCCAATGGGCCCTAAGTGATCCTATGACCACTTATTACCCATTAGGACCACATAGGACACATTAGGACCCATTAGAACACATTAGAACTCATTATCACCCCTTAGAACACATTAACTATCGTAGGACACACTAATGTGTCCTAAGGGGTCCTAATGTATCATAATGGGTCATAATGGGTCATAAGTGGTCCTAGGACTCCTTAGGTCCCATTATGATACCTTAGGATGAATTAGGACCCATTACCACACACTAGAACCCATTAATACCCCTTAGAACACTTTAAGGGACATAGGACATACTAATGGGTTATAATGTGTCCTAATTGGCCCTAAAGTGTCCTAAGGGGTTCTAATGTGTCCTAAGTGGTTCTATGATAACTTGGGACCCATTAGGACCCCTTAGGAAACATTATGACACATTAGAACCCGTTAGGACCCCATAGAACACATTAATACTTGTAGGACACACTTTAGGGTTCTAATGTGTCCTAACAAGTTGTAATGGGTCCTAAGTGGTCCTATGACCACTTAGGACCCATTAGGACCTGTTAGGACACACTAGAACCCATTACAACCCCTTAGGACACATTAACCGTTGTGGGACACACTAATGGGTTCTAATTGGTTATAATGTATCATAAGGGGTCATAATGGGTCCTAAGTGGTCCTATGACCCATTATGACCCCTTAGGATGCATTAGGACCCATTAGGACACATTAGAACCCATCAATACCCCTTAAAACACATTAAGGGGTGTAGGACACTCTAAAGGGTTCTAATGTGTTCTAATGGGTCCTAATGTGTCATAAAGGGTTTTAATGGGTCTTAAGGGATTGTAATGGGTCCTAAGGGTTCCTCAGACCACTTAGGACCCATTAAAACCTATTAGGATACATTAGGACACGTTAGAATCGATTAGTGTGTCCTATGATAATTAATCTGTTCTAAGGGGTCCTAAGAGGTCCTAAATTCTAATGTGTCCGAAGGGGTCCTAATGGGTCCTAGGACCACTTAGGACTCATTATGACTCCTTATGGTACATTAGAACCACTTAGATCCCTAAAGTGTGTCATATGATGGTTAATGCTCTCTCTCTCTCTCTCTCTCTCTCTCTCTCTCTCTCTCTCTCTCTCTCTCTCTCCTACTATGGTTAAACATGCATGCCAATTACTAAACTAACCATAGCATAAACAATACAATGGGCAAAAATCCTTAAATGATCACGCACAAGTCAACGGCTTAAGGTTACAATCAATAGTCCATTGGGAATCATGCTGAAGAGAATGTGTTGATTCCTGAAATTTGGCTAAGTTTGGAATTTCATAAAAACCCTCAAAATATAGAATCTTTATCTTAACTCCTATGAAGTTGAAACCACTCTCAAACATTCTAAAAGTATATACATAAAATGTAACTTAAGTATAAGAAAGGAAAAATTATACTTAAATGTTATATTTTATGTATGGTCTTGGTGCTGAAATTGGCCTGGCAAGGCCTGTTGGATTTTAATTGCCTATTTAGAAGGTTTCTGGAATATTTTTATTCATTTAGGAACTTCACATTGCATGCACACACTATGTTTTGAATTGTCCAAGCCTAAGGCTTGGACAATCCAAGCCATAGCGCGTACACCCTATAGGGTGTGCACACTATGTCTTTTGGGGGACCAAAAAAGAGCTTGGCACCTTTTTGGTCCCCCATCTTTGTGCATATACCCATGTAGACTATATTTTCTTCTCCTACTTGGTTGAATTTTCATTATAAGCATAATTTTTAAATTTGGTGTATACCATGAAGACCTGATAAGGAAGAGAAAACTTGGAGGACCCATTTGTATATTGTCCAAAGGTTTAAACATCTAGCAAGAATCCCCTACTATTCACTTCTACCATATATCTCTCAAGCCAATTCTTTTTTTTTGGTATTTTTTACTAATTTTTGATAAATACTTTATTTGGTTGTTAAGTTGTAGAAATATTCATTCATGATAAGACTATAAACTTCTCAACTGGCCTAATGCTAGAGATCTTGTACTCTTGAAATTGATAGATGTTACGAGTTGAAATTATATAGGGAGTAGGGTATGTGTGTCTCATATTTGAAGTACAATTCACCACAGTTTGGTGCCTCCTATGAATCAATAGTACAAGATGTCTCATATATTATAAGTCATCCATATCTACCCAAAAGGTGGCCTATAAAAAAGATCCATTTCCATTTCAATTAATAAAACATGTGACAAAATGTTATAGTATATTTGAAATTTAATTTTATGACCTTCGAACCTATGGATCTAATTGCTAGTTTTAAGTAATCTTGGATGTAGCAATTAAAATAAGAATTAATGAATATAAAAAAAATGTGACTTTAAGTATGCTTGATTTTTTTTGCATGGCCACTAAATCTATGGATTCAATTGCTAAGTTTAAGTAATCAAAGGCACACCACAACATCTTATACAAAGATAACTAGCGAAAAAAATAAAGTTTTCTTTTGTTAAGGCATGTTTTTTCTTTGTTGTTTAAACTTTTTTGATTCTCCATTGAATAACACGAGAATAGGAAAATAAATGAGAAATTAAAAAGAATAATTTGAAGTATGTGGACAATGTCTCAACTTGAATAGGTTTGCTAAAGTCCAAGAAATAGAGTCCTGTTTGACTCATAGATTCGATGGTCATTAAATACCTTTCAAAGGTTTTTAAATAATCCACAACTCTATATCTTGGACCCCAAGTAAGCCAACCCAAGTCAGAATTTGACCACACCATTGAATCCCTCCTTTTAAATTCCCCACTCATTCTCCTCCTCCTTACCCTGTTACGTAATGGAGAACCTCCCTGTGACACTGCGCAAGTTTGAAGAGTCCGACGTGGACGACCTAATGGATTGGGCAACGGACGAGGAAGTGTACCGTTTCTCAAGGCGGGTGCCCTACAAATCGAGGGGTCAGGCCCAAAACTACATCAAAACCGAAGCCCTGGTGCAGCCCTGGCTAAGGGCCATTTGCCTCAACGGCAGGGCCGTGGGTTCCATTTCATTAAAGAGAGGGTGTGAGGATTCGTCATGCAAAGCGAAGATTGGGTACAGATTGGCGCGCAGGTGGTGGGGAAAGGGCGTCACTACACAAGCTGTGAAATTGGCTCTTTCGACTGCCTTCACGGACATGCCCGGTTTGGAGCGAATCGAGGGGATTGCTGAGGTGGACAACGTGGCTTCTCAGAGGGTCTTGGAGAAGGCTGGGTTTGTGAAAGAAGGCTTGCTTCGTAAATATTTGAGGATCAAGGGAAGAACTAGGGACTTTTATAGCTATAGGTTTTTGTCTGAGGTTTTGGCCAAGTGTGTTTGATGGTGGGTGGTTTATGAGGGTGTGATATCTATAAGGAGTTTGATTAGGAGTTCACAAGGAATAGAAGTTATAAGAGGTGTGTGGGTTTATCTATAGAATTTGTATGTTGATTGAAAACGTTTAATTGTATTAAGAAAAATGGCTTGATGGGTTTCGAGAACATTTTATTGTATTAAGAAAATTGGCTTGATGCTTTTTGGCTCAACATGTTCTATAAGAACTTTGGATTCAGAGTTTACTAATCAACACAAGTGATTCGAGGTTCAGTGGGTTTGTCTAAAGAATCTACGTGTTAATTGAAAGTGTTTAATAGTATGAAGAAAAATGGTTTGGCGATTTGTGGTGATACTTGCTCTATAAAGAGTGTGGATTGTAAGTTCGTTAAGTAACACAAGTGATAAGAGGTTTAGTGGGTTTGTTTAGAAAATCTTTGTTAATTGAAAGTTTTATTGTATTTAAAAAATGATTTGATGGTTTGTGATGTTGATGTTTTATAAGGAGTTTGGACTCAGAGTTCAAAAAGCAACATGAGTGATTAGAGGTCCAATGGGTTTGTCTAGAGTATTTGTGTGTTAATTGAAAGTTTTATTGCATTAATAAAAATGGTTTGATGGTTTGTGGACCTTAAGTTCTATAAGGAGTTTGGGCTAGGAGTTACAAAATAACACAAATGATAAAGAGGTCAAGTAGGCTTGTCTATAGTGTGTGTTGATTGAAAGTGTAACTTACTTGAATTAACAAAAAATATTTTTGATGGTTTATGGTAATACTTTTATAAGGAGTTTGGACTAGGAGTTCGCGAAGTAACACAAGTGATAAGAAGTCCAATGGGGTTGTCTAGAGAAAGTATGTGTGAATTGAAAGTGTTTTATTATTTTGAGAAAAATGCTTTAATGACTTGTGGTCCCACCTATTCTATAAGGATTTTGGACTAGGAAGAAAATACAAGTGATAAGAGCTCTAATGGGTTTATCTAGAGCATATGTGTGTTAATTGAAAGTGTTTTGTAGTTCTTTATTAAATTGTTGGAGTATAAACGACCATTTTAGATGGAGCATAAACGAGCTCCAAAAGTAGAAGCAATATTTGAAAGATGTGTGGACATAATAAAAAAGGAGAAATTAGGTGTTGTTTTAATAGATAATACACCCTCATAAAATCTTATAAATAACTCCAATTACAAAAAAATAATTAAACCCTTACATATACATCATTGTCCCATCAAATTTATAATTTTCGTACATGTCATTTCCTACACAATAGGACTTCTTAGTTTTTAACTCTTTTAATTTTTCGATATTTACAATATAACTATATGTCCTTTTTCACATGCACTTAATTCCCTTTAGTTGTTGATGAAGGGTGCTCCCCTTAATACCACAAACACATAACAGATATAGAGAAACAACAACAAAATGCAAGAACAAAAAATTGGCTTCTTATTATCTCCACAAATGTGGAATTACAAACTTTCAGAATTACAATATGCAAAGCCACATGGGCATTCCCTTACAATATTCTGTAGGACAAAGCCTCGAACTATTACCCAGATCTACTACCCAGAACTATTCTGAACTATCTAAGACAATAATACAGCCTTCCTTATATAGGCAATTTCTACCGCCCGAGAAGGTTCCAAAAATTAAGCCCTAAGGGCCGACCAAACTTAGAATTATTTTATTTTTCAATTTATTACATCAAAGTCGGCTCAAAATAACTTTTGAAACCCGAACAGAAATTTTGAAAGAAAATTATTTTCCGCCATTTCAGGTGACCCGACTTCTGAAGATCATAAGTCATCACCAGTTGGCCCGATTGACAATTATAACCCCATTTCAGAAACGCCACGAAGCGCTCTACAGGGTTGACCGGCGCAAGCGCTCGTCACCCAAATTGTCGACCTCATCCGGGGCCTCTAAAGCCTTCAAAATTGAGTTCAAAGTTTCCGTCCCCTGCTGCCAATACCGAAAATCTTCAATATCTTCCAATATACACTTGATCTGGCAATGAAACTTTACTGACAGACTTGTATGACCAAAATGAACCTCCAAGAAAGAAATCAGATCATTCTGAGCACATACGAAAATTATCAAAAATAGTAACTATCCATAAATAGCAGCTCTGCACAAAATAGCCCTTATTGAATATAAAAATAGAAATATTTTTGGGTGATGCAAGATTGCTCTTACACCCAGGATGCTCCTGCATCAGACACCTAGGGTAATTTGAGAAGTGACCCTGTCACGACTCAGGTGTGCAGAGGAAAACCAAGACGGTTAACCTCCTCCTTTGTTAGCCATGATGAATCTTCAACAGGTCGTCCTTTCCACTTGACCAGATATTCTTCATATGTCCTGTTCCTTGTGCTTCTGCCAACACGACTATCCAGTATATCTTCAATCTCCTTAGTGTCTGAACTAGTTGCTGGAATACTCCACTGTGTTGCTGTGATCTCATCTTCAACACCTCCTTCGTGATACTCTGTCAGATCTGAAATGTTAAACACTGGTGAAATATTTAGCTCAGTAGGCAATTTTACCTCATATGCATTTCCTGAATCATGTTTCTTCAATATCCTGCATGGTCCAAACTTCTTCATTTTCAGCTTGTTATATGTACCAACTGGAAACCGCTCCTTCCGCAAATGAACCATGACTTCATCACCAACCTGAAATTCCTTATACCTCCTTTTCTCATCTGCCTTAGCCTTATACTGTGCGTTCATCTTGGTAATATGCTTCCTCACCTCTTCATGGATGTTCTTCAAGTGTTCTGCAAAATCTTCAGCTTCAGCACTACTTATTTCTCCTTTATCTATCTTCCTCAATTCAAATGCATTTCTTGGACTACCTCCATATGCAATCTGGAATGGTGATTTACCAGTGCTCCTGTTGACAGAATTATTGTATGCAAATTCTACCTGTGGTAAAATCAAATCCCATCCCGCTGGCTTATCTCCAACCAAACATCTCAGCAAATTTCCCAAACTTCTATTCACCACCTCTGTCTGTCCATCAGTCTGTGGATGATGTGATGAACTGAACTTTAAATCTGTCTTCAACTTCTTCCACAATGTACGTCAGAAATATCCAACAAACTTAGTGTCCCGATCTGAAACTATGGTCTTTGGCAAGCCATGTAGTCTCACCACTTCTCTGAAAAATAATTCTGCTACATGAACACCATCCTTAGTCTTCTTGCAGGGAATGAAATGTGCCATCTTTGAAAATCTGTCAACCACCACAAAAATTGAATCGTGTCCCCGCTGTGTCCTCGGTAAACCAAGAACAAAGTCCATGCTGATATCCTCCCAAGGCTTCTCTGGTACAGGTAATGGCTGATACAATCCTGTATTCTGCTTCACTCCTTTCGCCATCTGACATACTCTGCAACTCTGTACAAACTTCTTCACATCTTGCTGCAACTGCGGCCAATAATAATTCTCACTAACCAAACCAAGGGTTTTATCACGACCAAAATGTCCAGCCAATCCTCAGCTATGCTTCTCCTTGATGAGATTCTCCCTCATGGAACTTCGTGGAATGCACAACTGGCTCCCTCTGAATAGCATATCATCTTGGATGATAAAATCCAGTCATTTCGTCCTGTCTAGAGTAACAGGTTCTGTACAAGCTTTCCAAGCTTCACCAAAATCAGGATCCTCTGGATACAAATTTTTGAGTTCTTTGAACCTAACCACTTCAATCTGCATTTCTGTCAGCAATAGTTGCCTTCTGCTAAGAGCATCTGCAACCCTATTAGACTTTCCACTCCTGTGTTTCAAAACCAATGTATAACTCTGCAAAAATTCAACCCATTTCAAATGCCTTTGATTCAATTTTCCTTGACTATTCAAATATTGCAAAGCTTGATGATCAGTATACAAAACAAACTCTTTAGGAAGTAGATAATGTCTCCACTTCTTTAATGCCTGAACTATAGCATAAAATTCTTGATCATAAACAGAATATTTCCTCTTGGCATCATTTAACTTCTCACTGAAATAAGCAACAGGTTTACCTTCTTGGCTCATAACAGCTCCTATTGCAGTACCACTAGCATCACAATCTACTTGAAACACCTTATTAAAATCTGGAAGTGCTAAAACGGGTTGTTCTGTAACTTTTTATTTCAATAATTGAAAACTCTTTTCTGCCTCATTAGTCCACTTAAACTCTTTTCTATCCCCTCTCATTGTTTCAGTCAAGGGTCCACAAATACTGCTAAAATTTCTGATAAAATTTCTGTGAAAGCTAGCTAGACCATGAAAAGATCTTACGTCAGTAGCACTCCTTGGAGTAGGCCATTCAAGGATAGCCTGTACTTTCTCTGGGTCCATTTTTAGACCTTCTGCTGAAACTACAAATCCCAAATACAATAACTCTTTCTTCACAAAACTGCACTTCTTCAAATTAATCAACAATTTCTCATCTCTCAACTTCTCAAACACCATACGAATATGCATCATATGCTCATCCAATGTCTTACTAAAGATCAAAATATCATCTAGGTAAACAATGACAAACTTACCCAGAAATTCTTTCAGAACCTTGTTCATGAGCTGCATGAAAGTGCTCGGTGCATTGGTTAGCCCAAAAGACATGACTAACCACTCATATAGTCCTTCCTTTGTCTTGAATGCAGTCTTCCATTCATCTCCTTCTCTGATCCGAATCTGATGATATCCACTCTTCAGATCTATCTTTGAGAAATACACAGCTCCACTCAAACAGTCCATAATATCATCCATTCGTGGTAATGGAAACCTGTACTTGATTGTGATCTTGTTTATTGCCCTATAATCTGTACACATCCTCCATTCTCCATTCTTCTTTGGTGCTAATACTGCTGGTATAGCACAGGGACTCAGACTCTCACGGATCAATCTTTTTTGTAAGAGTTCATGTACTTGTCTGTTCAACTCCTCACTTTCTGCAGGTGTCATTCTGTTTGCTGCCTTATTCGGAAAACTCACTCCTGGGATCAAGTCCATCTGATGACTGATCTTCCTGACTGGTGGTAATCCATCAGGCACGTTATCGGATACAATATCCTGAAACTCATTCAATAAATCTGCAACTTCTACAGGAACATCTTCTACTTCCTTTTTACCAGCTTTTGGAATTAAAGTAAAACATACATGCTCATGCCTCATACCATCTAGGAATTTTCTTCCATCAACAAATGTTATTCTTGCATTACCGCATACCTTTTCTTCGGTCTCCTTCAATGGCTTTTGCTTATGTCGCACTCCATCCTTTGTCAAGGAATAGATATTCGCACGACCATCGTGTACAGCACATCTGTCAAACTGCCACAGTCTACCTAATAACATATGACATGCATCCATAGAGATGATATCACATAATACCTCATCTTGGTATCCGCCAATCTTGAACTTCACTAGGCATTGTTCATTGACCATGACCTTGTGATCATCCTGTACCCAGGCAATCCGATATGGATGTGGGTGTTTTTATCTTTTGAGCTTCAACTTTGTCACCATCTCTTCTGACACCAAATTGTCAGTGCTTCCACTATCAATAATCACATCACAACATTTACCTTCACACTTGCACCTGGTGCGAAACAGGATTCTCCTTTGCTCAAGTTCATTCTCACCACTCAACAGGACTCTTCTGTTAATCAATGTTTCTCCTCTTTCAGCATCTTCAGAATATGATGATCTCGCATCTTCATCTACATGTGCAACTCTGGCCTGGCCTTCATTTCTCCTGTCTGTTCTGCCTTGGCGCTGAGGACATTCAAATGCCCTATGACCTTCTTCTCCACAGTGAAAACATGTTCCACGGAAGCCTCCTCTTCCAGATCCTTGTCCTCTTCCTCTTCCTCTCTGATCTCTATTATTCTGATCCTGGAAGCGATTGGAATTATTTCCACGCTGATTCTGACTGCTACTGGCCTCATCCTTCTTTTTCAGATCTTCATTTCGGCCACCATATGACCGTCCACCAGATCGTCCCCCATGACCTCTTCCGTTTTGTCTGCTCTCGAACTTCTTGTTCAGGTTTTCCTCTACTTTTAGGGAAAATTGGTATGCCTCCTCAATACTGTTCATTCGAACCAGATTCAGCTTCTCCTGAATGCTTGGCCTTAACCCATTAAGGTATCGTGCAACTTTTTCCTTATCAGCTTCTGCATGGCCTGTTCTGATGAGAAGTGGATAGAACTCCTCTGTATACTCCTGAACAGATCTTCCTGCTTGTTTGAAACTCTGCATTTTCTTCAGTAGGTCAAGCTCATAATCAACAGGAATGAACTGCCGCTTCAATTTATCCACCATCCGATCCCATCTTGTGATTTTATCTTTCCCTCTTCTATTTCGCTCCAATTGAATTTCTTGCCACCAGATCTTCGCATGACCTTTCAGTCTGGCCTTCGCAAATTTGACTCTATCAGGATCGTCAACATCTTCGTACTCAAAATATTCCTCACATTCATTGATCCAGTCAATCAATTCCTCTGGATTAAGATTTCTAAAAAATGTAGGAACCTCAATCTTAGGTCTTTTCCCAATCTTGGAAATGGCCCGAAAAAGTCTTTCTTCCTCTTGGTTCACAATTTCAACTTCTCCTGCTTGGTATTCTTCTTCGGCTTCATCCTCGCTTTCGTCTCTGACATTAAGATTCATTCATCTGCGAATCTCTTCTTGCAATGCTCGCACTTGTCTCTGTAGCTCTCTAACCTTAGGTGTCACAGCACTAGCTCTTCCGCCACGTTCTCTTCGTGGAGGCATTTCACGATGCGTGCTGAAACCATAACCACGGTTCTGGTGCAAACTGCCTCACAGTCGGTGATCTATTTACACACTCAAGAAAACCTGGCTCTGATACCACTTGATGAATGGTGCTCCCCTTAATACCACAAACACATAACAGATATAGAGAAACAACAACAAAATGCAAGAACAAAAAATTAGCTTCTTATTATCTCCACAAATGTGGAATTACAAACTTTCAGAATTACAATATGCAAAGCCACATGGGCATTTCCTTACAATATTCTGTAGGACAAAGCCTCGAACTATTACCCAGATCTACTACCCAGAACTATTCTGAACTACCTAAGACAATAATACAGCCTTCCTTATATAGGCAATTTCCACCGCCCGAGAAGGTTCCAAAAATTTAGCCCTAAGGGCCGACCAAACTTAGAATTATTTTATTTTTCAATTTATTACATCAAAGTCGGCTCAAAATAACTTTTGAAACCCGAACAGAAATTTTGAAGGAAAATTATTTTCCGCCATTTCAGGTGACCTGACTTTCGAAGATCATAAGTCATCACCAGTTGGCCCGATTGACTATTATAACCCCATTTCAGAAATGCCACGAAGCGCTCTACAGACTTGCTTCACGCAAGCGCCCATCACCCAAATTTTTGACCTCATCCGGGGCCTCTAAAGCCTTCAAAACTGAGTTCAAAGTTTCCGTCCTCTGCTGCCAATACCGAAAATCTTCAATATCTTCCAATATACACATGATCTGGCAATGAAACTTTACTGGCAGACTTGTATGACCAAAATGAACCTCCAAGAAAGAAATCAGATCATTCTGAGCACATACAAAAATTACCAAAAATAGTAACTTTCCATAAATAGCAGCTCTGCACAAAATAGCCCTTATTGAATATAAAAACAAAAATATTTTTGGGTGATGCAAGATTGCTCTTACACCCAGGATGCTCCTGCATCAGACACCCAGGGTAATTTGAGAAGTGACCCTGTCACGACTCAGGTGTGCAGAGGAAAACCAAGACGGTTAACCTCCTCTTTTGTTAGCCATGATGAATCTTCAACAGGTCGTCCTTTCCACTTGACCAGATATTCTTCATATGTCCTGTTCCTTGTGCTTCTGCCAACACAACTATCCAGTATATCTTCAATCTCCTTAGTGTCTGAACTAGTTGCTGGAATACTCCACTGTGTTGCTGTGATCTCATCTTCAACACCTCCTTCGTGATACTCTGTCAGATCTGAAATGTTAAACACTGGTGAAATATTTAGCTCAGTAGGTAATTTTACCTCATATGCATTTCCTGAATCATGTTTCTTCAATATCCTGCATGGTCCAAACTTCTTCATTTTCAGCTTGTTATATGTACCAACTGGAAACCGCTCCTTCCGCAAATGAACCATGACTTCATCACCAACCTAAAATTCCTTATACCTCTTTTTCTCATTTGCCTTAGCCTTATACTGTGCGTTCATCTTGGTAATATGCTTCCTCACATTTTCATGGATGTTCTTCAAGTGTTCTGCAAAATCTTTAGCTTCAGCACTACTTATTTCTCCTTTATCTATCTTCCTCAATTCAGATGCATTTCTTGGACTACCTCCATATACAATTTGGAATGGTGATTTACCAGTGCTCTTGTTGATAGAATTATTGTATGCAAATTTCGCCTGTGGTAAAATCAAATCCCATCCCGCTGGCTTATCTCCAACCAAACATCTCAGCAAATTTCTCAAACTTCTATTCACCACCTCTGTCTGTCCATCAGTCTGTAGATGATGTGATGAACTGAACTTCAAATCTATCTTAAACTTCTTCCACAATGTACGCCAGAAATATCCAACAAACTTAGTGTCCCGATCTGAAACTATGGTCTTTGGCAAGCCATGTAATCTGACCACTTTTCTGAAAAATAATTCTGCTACATGAACAGCATCATTAGTCTTCTTGCAGGGAATGAAATGTGCCATCTTTGAAAATCTGTCAACCACCACAAAAATTGGATCGTGTCCCCGCTGTGTCCTCGGTAAACCAAGAACAAAGTCCATACTGATATCCTCCCAAGGCTTCTCTGGTACAGGTAATGGCTGATACAATCCTGTATTCTGCTTCACTCCTTTCGCCATCTGACATACTCTGCAACTCTGTACAAACTTCTTCACATCTTGCTGCAACTGCGGCCAATAATAATTCTCACTAACCAAACCAAGGGTTTTATCACGACCAAAATGTCCAGCCAATCCTCTGCTATGCTTCTCCTTGATGAGATTCTCCCTCATGGAACTTCGTGGAATGCACAACTGGCTCCCTCTGAATAGCATATAATCTTGGATGATAAAATCCAGTCATTTCGTCCTGTCTAGAGTAACAGGTTCTGTACAAGCTTTCCAAGCTTCACCAAAATCAGGATCCTCTGGATACAAATTCTTGAGTTCCTTGAACCCAACCACTTCAATCTGCATTTCTGTCAACAATAGTTGCTTCTGCTAAGAGCATCTGCAACCCTATTAGACTTTCCACTCCTGTGTTTCAAAATAAATGTATAACTCTGCAAAAACTCAACCCATTTCAAATGCCTTTGATTCAATTTTCCTTCACTATTCAAATATTGCAAAGCTTGATGATCAGTATACAAAACAAACTCTTTAGGAAGTAGATAATGTCTCCACTTCTTTAATGCCTGAACTATAGCATAAAATTCCTGATCATAAACAGAATATTTCCTCTCGGCATCATTTAACTTCTCATTGAAATAAGCAACAGGTTTACCTTCTTGGCTCATAACAGCTCCTATTTTAGTACCACTAGCATCACAATCTACTTGAAACACCTTATTAAAATTTGGAAGTGCTAAAACGGGTTGTTCTGTAACTTTTTGTTTCAACAATTGAAAACTCTTTTCTGCCCCATTAGTCCACTTGAACTCTTTTCTATCCCCTCTCATTGTTTAAGTCAAGGGTCCACAAATACTGCTAAAATTTCTGATAAACTTTCTGTAAAAGTTAGCTAGACCATTAAAAGATCTTACCTCAGTAGCACTCCTTGGAGTAGGCCATTCAAGGATAGTCTGTACCTTCTCTAGGTCCATTTTTAGACCTTCTGCTGAAACTACAAATCCCAAATACACTAACTCTTTCTTCACAAAACTGCACTTCTTCAAATTAATCAACAATTTCTCATCTCTCAACTTCTCAAACACCATACGAATATGCATCATATGCTCATCCAATGTCTTACTAAAGATCAAAATATCATCTAGGTAAACAATAACAAACTTACCCAGAAATTCTTTCAGAACCTCATTCATGAGCCACATGAAAGTGCTCGGTGCATTGGTTAGCCCAAAAGGCATGACTAACCACTCATATAGTCCTTCCTTTGTCTTGAATGCAGTCTTCCATTCATCTCCTTCTCTGATCCGAATCTGATGATATCCACTCTTCAGATCTATCTTTGAGAAATACACAGCTCCACTCAAACAGTCCATAATATCATCCATTCGTAGAAATAGAAACCTGTACTTGATTGTGATCTTATTTATTGCCCTAGAATCTGTACACATCTTCCATTCTCCATTCTTCTTTGGTGCTAATACTGCTGGTACAGCATAGGCACTCAGACTCTCACGGATCAATCCTTTTTGTAACAGTTCATGTACTTGTCTGTTCAACTCCTCACTTTCTGCAGGTGTCATTCTGTGTGCTGCCTTATTTGGCAAACTCGCTCATGGGATCAAGTCCATCTGATGACTGATCTTCCTGACTGGTGGTAATCCATCAGGCACGTTATCGGATACAATATCCTGAAACTCATTCAATAAATTTGCAACTTCTACAGGAACATCTTCTACTTCCTCTTTACCAGCTTTTGGAATTAAAGAAAAATATACATGCTCATGCCTCATACCATCTAGGAATTTTCTTCCATCAATAAATGTTATTCTTGCATTACCACATACCTTTTCTTCGGTCTCCTTCAATGGCTTTAGCTTATGTCGCACTCCAAACTTTGTCAGGGAATAGGTATTCGCACGACCATCGTGTACAGCACATCTGTCAAACTGCCACGGTCTACCCAATAACATATGACATGCATCCATAGAGATGATATCACATAATACCTCATCTTGGTATCCGCTAATCTTGAACTTCACTAGGCATTGTTCATTGACCATGACCTTGTGATCATCCTGTACCCAGGCAATCCGATATGGATGTGGGTGTTTCTGTCTCTTGAGCTTCAACTTTGTCACCATCTCTTTTGACACCAAATTGTCAGTGCTTCCACTATCAATAATCACATCACAACATTTACCTTCACACTTTCACCTGGTGCGAAACAGGCTTCTCCTTTGCTCAGGTTCATTCTCACCACTCAACAGGACTCTTCTGTTAATCAACGTTTCTCCTCTTTCAGCATCTTCAAAATTTGATGATCTCGCATCTTCATCTACATGTGCAACTCTGGCCTGGCCTTCATTTCTCCTGTCTGTTCTGCCTTGGCGCTGAGGACATTCAAATGCCCTATGACCTTCTTCTCCACAGTGAAAACATGTTCCACGGAAGCCTCCTCTTCCAGATCCTTGTCCTCTTCCTCTTCCTCTCTGATCTCTATTATTCTGATCCTGGAAGCGATTGGAATTATTTCCACGCTGATTCTGACTGCTACTGGCCTCATCCTTCTTTTTGAGATCTTCATTTCGGCCACCATATGACCGTCCACCAGATCGTCCCCCGTGACCTCTTCCGTTTTGGCTGCTCTCGAACTTCTTGTTCAGCTTTTCCTCTACTTTTAGGGCAAATTGGTATGCCTCCTCAATACTGTTCATTCGAACCAGATTCAGCTCCTCTTGAATGCTTGGCCTTAACCCATTAAGGTATCGGGCAACTTTCTCATTATCAGCTTCTGCATGGCCTGTTCTGATGAGAAGTCGATAGAACTCCTCTGTATACTCCTGAACAGATCTTCCTGCTTGCTTCAAACTCTGCATTTTCTTCAGTAGGTCAAGCTCATAATCAACAGGAATGAACTGCCACTTCAATTTATCCACCATCTGATCCCATCTTGTGATTTTATCTTTCCCTCTTCTATTTCGCTCGAATTGAATTTCTTGCCACCAGATCTTCGCATGACCTTTCAGTCTGGCCTTCGCAAATTTGACTCTATCAGGATCGTCAACATCTTCGTACTCAAAATATTCTTCACATTCATTGATCCAGTCAATCAATTCTTCTGGATTAAGATTTCCAAAAAATGTAGGAACCTCAATCTTAGGTCTTTTCCCAATCTTGGAAATGGCCCGAAAAAGTCTTTCTTCCTCCTGGTTCACAATTTCAACTTTTCCTGCTTGATATTCTTCTTCAGCTTCATCTTCGCTTTCGTCTCTGACATTAAGATTCATTCCTCTGGGAATCTCTTCTTCCAATATTTGCACTTGTCTCTGTAGCTCTCTAACCTCAGGTGTCACAGCACCAGCTCTTCTGCCACGTTCTCTTTGTGGAGGCATTTTCGCGATGCGCGCTGAAACCCTAACCACGGTTCTGGTGCAAACTGCCTCACAGTCAGCGATTGGTTTACACACTCAAAAAAACCTGGCTCTGATACCACTTGATGAAGGGTGCTCCCCTTAATACCACAAACACATAACAGATATAGAGAAACAACAACAAAATGCAAAAACAAAAAATTGGCTTCTTATTATCTCCACAAATGTGGAATTACAAACTTTCAGAATTACAATATGCAAAGCCACATGGGCATTCCCTTACAATATTCTTTAGGACAAAGCCTCGAACTATTACCTAGATCTACTACCCAGAACTATTCTGAACTACCTAAGACAATAATACAGCCTTCTTTATATAGGCAATTTCCACCGCCCGAGAAGGTTCCAAAAATTTAGCCCTAAGGGCCGACCAAACTTAGAATTATTTTATTTTTCAATTTATTACATCAAATTCGGCTCAAAATAACTTTTGAAACCCGAACAGAAATTTTGAAGGAAAATTATTTTCTGCCATTTCAGGTGACCCGACTTCCGAAGATCATAAGTCATCACCAGTTGGCCCGATTGACTATTATAACCCCATTTCAGAAACGCCACGAAGCGCTCTACAGGCTTGACCGGCACAAGCGCCCGTCACCCAAATTTTCGACCTCATCCGGGGCCTCTAAAGCCTTCAAAACTGAGTTCAAAGTTTCCGTCCCCTGCTGCCAATACCGAAAATCTTCAATATCTTCCAATATACACTTGATCTGGCAATGAAACTTTACTGGCAGACTTGTATGAACAAAATGAACCTCCAAGAAAGAAATCAGATCATACTGAGCACATACGAAAATTACCAAAAAATAGTAACTTTCCATAAATAGCAGCTCTGCACAAAATAGCCCTTATTGAATATAAAAATAGAAATATTTTTGGGTGATGCAAGATTGCTCTTACACCCAGGATGCTCCTGCATCAGACACCCAGGGTAATTTGAGAAGTGACCCTGTCACGACTCAGGTGTGCAGAGGAAAACTAAGACGGTTAACCTCCTCCTTTGTTAGCCATGATGAATCTTCAACAGGTCATCCTTTCCACTTGACCAGATATTCTTCATATGTCCTGTTCCTTGTGCTTCTGCCAACAAGACTATCCAGTATATCTTCAATCTCCTTAGTGTCTGAACTAGTTGCTGGAATACTCCACTGTGTTGCTGTGATGTCATCTTCAACACCTCCTTCGTGATACTCTGTCAGATCTGAAATGTTAAACACTGGTGAAATATTTAGCTCAGTAGGCAATTTTACCTCATATGCATTTCCTGAATCATGTTTCTTCAATATCCTGCATGGTCCAAACTTCTTCATTTTTAGCTTGTTATATGTACCAACTGGAAACCGCTCCTTCCGCAAATGAACCATGACTTCATCACCAACCTGAAATTCCTTATACCTCATTTTCTCATCTGCCTTAGCCTTATACTGTGCGTTCATCTTGATAATATGCTTCCTCACCTCTTCATGGATGTTCTTCAAGTGTTCTGCAAAATCTTCAGCTTCAGCACTACTTATTTCTCCTTTATCTATCTTCCTTAATTCAGATGCATTTCTTGGACTACCTCCATATACAATCTGGAATGGTGATTTACCAGTGCTCCTGTTGACAGAATTATTGTATGCAAATTTCGCCTGTGGTAAAATCAAATCCCATCCCGCTGGCTTATCTCCAACCAAACATCTCAGCAAATTTCCCAAACTTCTATTCACCACCTCTGTCTGTCCATCAGTCTATGGATGATGTGATGAACTGAACTTCAAATCTGTCTTCAACTTCTTCCACAATGTATGCCAGAAATATCCAACATACTTAGTGTCCCGATCTGAAACTATGGTCTTTGGCAAGCCATGTAGTCTCACCACTTCTCTGAAAAATAATTCTACTACATGAACAGCATCATTAGTCTTCTTGCAGGGAATGAAATGTGCCATCTTTAAAAATCTGTCAACCACCACAAAAATTGAATCGTGTCCCCACTGTGTCCTCGGTAAACCAAGAACAAAGTCCATGCTGATATCCTCCCAAGGCTTCTCTGGTACAGGTAATGGCTGATACAATCCTGTATTCTGCTTCACTCCTTTCGCCATCTGACATACTCTGCAACTCTGTACAAACTTCTTCACATCTTGCTGCAACTGCGGCCAATAATAATTCTCACTAACCAAACTAAGGGTTTTATCATGACCAAAATCTCCAGCCAATCCTCCGCTATGCTTCTCCTTGATGAGATTCTCCCTCATGGAACTTCGTGGAATGCACAACTGGCTCCCTCTGAATAGCATATCATCTTGGATGATAAAATCCAGCCATTTTGTCCTGTCTAGAGTAACAGGTTCTGTACAAGCTTTTCAAGCTTCACCAAAATCAGGATCCTTTGGATACAAATTTTTGAGTTCCTTGAACCCAACCACTTCAATCTCCATTTTTGTCAGCAATAGTTGCCTTCTGCTAAGAGCATCTGCAACCCTATTAGACTTTCCACTCCTGTGTTTCAAAACAAATGTATAACTTTGCAAAAACTCAACCCATTTCAAATGCTTTTGATTCAATTTTCCTTGACTATTCAAATATTGCAAAGCTTGATGATCAGTATACAAAACAAACTCTTTAGGAAGTAGATAATGTCTCCACTTTTTTAATGCCTGAACTATAGCATAAAATTCCTGATCATAAATAGAATATTTCCTCTTGGCATCATTTAACTTCTCACTGAAATAAGCAACAGGTTTACCTTCTTGGCTCATAACAGCTCCTATTGCAGTACCACTAGCGTCACAATCTACTTGAAACACCTTATTAAAATCTGGAAGTGCTAAAACGGGTTGTTCTATAACTTTTTGTTTCAACAATTGAAAACTCTTTTCTGCCCCATTAGTCCACTTAAACTCTTTTTTCTCCCCTCTCATTGTTTCAGTCAAGGGTCCACAAATACTGCTAAAATTTCTGATAAACTTTCTGTAAAAGCTAGCTAGACCATGAAAAGATCTTACCTCAGTAGCACTCCTTGGAGTAGGCCATTCAAGGATAGCCTGTACCTTCTCTGGGTCTATTTTTAGACCTTCTACTGAAACTACAAATCCCAAATACACTAACTCTTTCTTCACAAAACTGCACTTCTTCAAATTAATCAACAATTTCTCATCTCTCAACTTCTCAAACACCATACGAATATGCATCATATGCTCATCCAATGTCTTACTAAAGATCAAAATATCATCTAGGTAAACAATGAAAAACATACCCAGAAATTTTTTCAGAACCTCGTTCATGAGCCGCATGAAAGTGCTCGGTGCATTAGTTAGCCCAAAAGGTATGACTAACCACTCATATAGTCCTTCCTTTGTCTTGAATGCAGTCTTCCATTCATCTCCTTCTCTTATCCGAATCTGATGATATCCACTCTTCATATCTATCTTTGAAAAATACACAGCTCCACTCAAACAGTCCATAATATCATCCATTCGTGGCAATGGAAACCTGTACTTGATTGTGATCTTGTTTATTGCCCTAGAATCTGTACACATCCTCCATTCTCTATTCTTCTTTGGTGCTAATACTGCTGGTACAGCACAGGGACTCAGACTCTCACGGATCAATTCTTTTTGAAACAGTTCATGTACTTGTCTGTTCAACTCCTCACTTTCTGCAGGTGTCATTCTGTGTGCTGCCTTATTCGGCAAACTCGCTCCTGGGATCAAGTCCATCTGATGACTGATCTTCTTGACTGGTGGTAATCCATCAGGCACGTTATCGGATACAATATCCTGAAACTCATTCAACAAATCTGCAACTTCTACAGGAACATCTTCTACTTCCTCTTTACCAGCTTTTGGAATTAAAGCAAAACATACATGCTCATGCCTCATACCATCTAGGAATTTTCTTCCATCAACAAATGTTATTCTTGCATTACCACATACCTTTTCTTCGGTCTCCTTCAATGGCTTTAGCTTATGTCGCACTCCATCCTTTGTCAGGGAATAGGTATTCGCACGACCATCGTGTACAGCACATCTGTCAAACTGCCACGGTCTACCCAATAACATATGACATGCATCCATAGAGATGATATCACATAATACCTCATCTTGGTATCCGCTAATCTTGAACTTCACTAGGCATTGTTCATTGACCATGACCTTGTGATCATCCTGTACCTAGGCAATCCGATATGGATGTGGGTGTTTCTGTCTCTTGAGCTTCAACTTTGTCACCATCTCTTCTGACACCAAATTGTCAGTGCTTCCACTATCAATAATCACATCACAACATTTACCTTCACACTTGCACCTGGTGCGAAACAGGCTTCTCCTTTGCTCAGGTTCATTCTCACCACTCAACAGGACTCTTCTGTTAATCAACGTTTCTCCTTTTTTAGCATCTTCAGAATTTGATGATCTCGCATCTTCATCTACATGTGCAACTCTGGCCTGGCCTTCATTTCTCCTCTCTGTTCTGCCTTGGCGCTGAGGACATTCAAATGCCCTATGACCTTCTTCTCCACGGTGAAAATATGTTCCACGGAAGCCTCCTCTTCCAGATCCTTGTCCTCTTCCTCTTCCTCTCTGATCTCTATTATTCTGATCCTGGAAGCGATTGGAATTATTTCCACGCTGATTCTGACTGCTACTGGCCTCATCCTTCTTTTTGAGATCTTCATTTCGGCCACCATATGACCGTCCACCAGATCGTCCCCTGTGACCTCTTCCGTTTTGTCTGCTCTCGAACTTCTTGTTCAGCTTTTCCTCTACTTTTAGGGCAAATTGGTATGCCTCCTCAATACTGTTCATTCGAACCAGATTTAGCTTCTCCTGAATGCTTGGCCTTAACCCATTAAGGTATCGGGCAACTTTCTCCTTATCAGCTTCTGCATGGCCTGTTCTGATGAGAAGTCGATAGAACTCCTCTGTATTCTCCTGAACAGATCTTCCTGCTTACTTCAAACTCTGCATTTTCTTCAGTAGGTCAAGCTCATAATCAACAGGAATGAACTGCCGCTTCAATTTATCCACCATCCGATCTCATCTTGTGATTTTATCTTTCCCTCTTCTATTTCGCTCCAATTGAATTTCTTGCCACCAGATCTTCGCATGACCTTACAGTCTGGCCTTCGCAAATTTGACTCTATCAGGATCGTCAACATCTTCGTACTCAAAATATTCCTCACATTCATTGATCCAGTCAATCAATTCCTCTGGATTAAGATTTCCAGAAAATGTAGGAACCTCAATCTTAGGTCTTTTCCCAATCTTGGAAATGGCCCGAAAAAGTCTTTCTTCCTCCTGGTTCACAATTTCAACTTCTCCTGCTTGATATTCTTCTTCGGCTTCATCCTCGCTTTCATCTCTGACATTAAGATTCATTTCTCTGCGAATCTCTTCTTGCAATGCTCGCACTTGTCTCTGTAGCTCTCTAACCTCAGGTGTCACAACACCAGCTCTTCCGCCACGTTCTCTTCGTGGAGGCATTTTCGCGATGCGCGCTGAAACCCTAACCACGGTTCTGGTGCAAACTGCCTCACAGTCGACGATCTGTTTAAACACTCAAGAAAACCTGGCTCTGATACCACTTGATGAAGGGTGCTCCCCTTAATACCACAAACACATAACAGATATAGAGAAACAACAACAAAATGCAAGAACAAAAAATTGGCTTCTTATTATCTCCACAAATGTGGAATTACAAACTTTCAGAATTACAATATGCAAAGCCACATGGGCATTCCCTTACAATATTCTGTAGGACAAAGCCTCGAACTATTACCCAGATCTACTACCCAAAACTATTCTGAATTACGTAAGACAATAATACAGCCTTCCTTATATAGGCAATTTCCACCGCCCGAGAAGGTTCCAGAAATTTAGCCCTAAGGGCCGACCAAACTTAGAATTATTTTATTTTTCAATTTATTACATCAAAGTCGGCTCAAAATAACTTTTGAAACCCGAACAGAAATTTTGAAGGAAAATTATTTTTCGCCATTTCAGGTGACCCGACTTCCGAAGATCATAAGTCATCACCAGTTGGCCCGATTGACTATTATAACCCCATTTCAGAAACGCCACGAAGCGCTCTACAGGCTTGACTGGCGCAAGCGCCTGTCACCCAAATTTTTGACCTCATTCGGGGCCTCTAAAGCCTTCAAAACTGAGTTCAAAGTTTCCGTCCCCTGCTGCCAATACCGAAAATCTTGAATATCTTCCAATATACACTTGATCTGGCAATGAAACTTTATTGGCAGACTTGTATGACCAAAATGAACCTCCAAGAAAGAAATCAGATCATTCTGAGCACATACGAAAATTACCAAAAATAGTAACTTTCCATAAATAGCAGCTCTGCACAAAATAGCCCTTATTGAATATAAAAATAGAAATATTTTTGGGTGATGCAAGATTGCTCTTACACCCAGGATGCTCCTGCATCAGTTGTTTACATGTTGTCCCACAAATTGTCATGTATTAATAGGAATACCAAGCATTCCAATAATTTTGGAGGATTACATGGAAAAAGATAGTTCAGTAAAACTTATCACCCTCAAAATAGACATAAAGACAGAGATTGTAAATTGAAGCTTTGGAAACCTGCTAAGGTGCATCGTTGGAGGGAAGCCTAACTAATGAGAGTTGGCATTACCTCAAGTTGAATTTGTCTATAATATTTTGGCGGATAAATCCACTTAAAAATTACCATTTCAAATTGTTTATGAAAAGAATCCTAAAGGTGTTTTAGATTTTGTGTAGCTACCATTAGAAACAAAATTAGTGATGACAAAGAAATCTATATAAGATACCTTCAACAATTATAAAAAGAAGTGAGGTTGAAGCTGCAAGAGAGAAATGATAGATACAAAACTATGATAAATGTGGGTAGAAGAAGTAAGGTATTCAATGAAGGTGATTTAGTGATGTTTTATTTGAGAAAAAAACTATTATCTCCTAGTACAAGAAAAGTGGACCTTGCAAGATTACAAAGAATATAAATGACAATGCCTATGATGTAAGTTTAATAGAAATTGAGATATTTATCCTTTGGTTTTTTTAAAAATTTATATACTTTCCATGACGAGGATCACAACTAAGATAGTAAAGAAGAAGTGGAATGGAAACAACAAACTCCAAACAAGAAAAAGGACAAGATTGCATAAAATTTGGACTAGAAAATAAATTACACTCACCAAGATCAATACAATAAGTAATTGGTATAGTGGGAAGGATTAGCATCAACAAATAACACATGGATTATAAAATGGAAATTGTAGAGGCTAGATTGGGAGAAGTGGCATGAATTTGAAGCCAACTTGCAATAGTTTTGTTCTTTTCAACCAAAGGAGGATGATGTAGGGACTTTTAGAGGTGATGGATTTTGACTTGAGAGTCTAATTGACTTGAAATTTAATGTGGAGAAGTGTCTTGAATAGTTGAGCTTGATGTGAATCGACCCTAGTCAATTGAAACACAATTGAAACGCATCTTGGGAACTTTTTTAGGACCAAATTCTTTCATCTTAGGCTTCAAAATAAACTTTTAGTGACTTTTCAAGGTTTCATGAATCTGTTATTTCTATTTAATTTCAAGCTCTTTTGTGTAATTATACTAGTAAGTTGACAATTATTGTCATCATGGTTTGAAATAGTTACAAAATTTCATGTTCATATAGATAAACATGTGAAATTACCTAAAATGATAAAATTAAGAAAGATATTAAAAGTGCTAAAAGAGTATTTTTTTCAGATCATAGGTGTAAGATTGCCCCATAACATAATAGAAATCAATTCATTTTCTCAAAACGTAGTTTTTATAAATCTAATAATAAAAGATAAAATTAAATTATCATATCAATTTTCATTAATTTTATTTATATAATTACAAAATTATTTAAAAACTAATTCTATTATGTTATACCAATCTATCTAAATATATATTTTTTTTAAATAAAAAATTAATTAACTCTTTGTGAGTCAAAGTGAAATTATAAATAACAAATCTCTCTCATTTTTTTTTAAACTTAATTGTTCTAGAAGGGAGGAACTTACATTCTAAAAAAGAAATCACATATTCAAATCCTATGTATATTTAGACTCATGTAAAAAAATAAAAAATCTTCAATTTTCCCTTGAACTTGAAATAAACAGAATACTTTGGGCTTCTTAAAGCTGGTTTCATGACCAGAAGCTACAGGCTGTTTATTAAAGTTTTCTGTTTTATCAGTGGTTCGCTCATGATTCACTGTATGACATTTATTTTTTTAATGTTGTGAATTTCAACATGTTTATCATTTTGAGTAGTTGAGATTCGATTACACTCAGAGAATCCATTGCTTTGCAATAAATATGTGTTCCCTTGAATAGAATGCACAGCACAGGGAATACTTTGGGCTTCTTAAAGCTGGTTTCATGACCAGAAGCTACAGGCTGTTTATTAAAGTTTTCTGTTTTATCAGTGGTTCGCTCATGATTAATTTTATGACATTTGGCCTTTTAAAAATTTAGATTATCTTCCCGAGGATAGCTTTCCAAGCCCGAATTTTTTTAATATTGTGAATTTCAACATGTTTATCATTTTGAGTAGTTGAGATTCGATTAGACTCAGAGAATCCATTGCTTTGCAATGAATCTGTGTCCCCGTTAAATAACATTCTGCAGCTCAGCTCCTGATTGTGGATTTAAACAAGTTTTCTTTTGGCAATCCACAATTTAAATCATACTGACAAATTTCTGGCTGAGCATATAGATTCTCTTTCTGCAAAGTCACCTGGGTATGAAATCATTAGCCTGATTACATAACAGTTTTTAAAAGCATTCTTCAGACTGTGTTATAATTTATTGTAAAAGATTGCCTGCAATATCCTCTTGTCTCTGCTTTGCAAACACTAGATGAGTACTATTTTCTATAATTGAAAGTAGAGTATTATTTGGATTTGTAAGACATAGGAAGAACATGAGTAAAATAAAAAGTGAAAGCCTCACACTAGCCAGACTTTTTAAAAATGCATACTAACATTTCATAACAAATCATTCTTTTAATCGACTCTTTTTATGACTGTGATTTCATGCTTCAAGTTAAATGATAAATTTCAGACAAGAGAAGCAAGGGCCATGACAAGAAAACAATGATAATTAAAATCCATACAAAGGAGTTTTAAGTTTTTTTAAAGGGGTTCAAGCTTTTCAAAAAAAATCAACAAAAATAGTGTGTAAGAAATAAAATTTCTAATTTTTTTAAATCAAAATAGAGGTAAAATGTATTCAAATACAAAAGAGAAATACAAGACAAGCAGAGTTTTCAGTAGAGAGCACTAAAAAACTCTAACATATGAGACATATTAAGAAGTTATTATCCTTTTTCCATTATATTCCAAGTCCAAACAATCCACAACGCCATTCCACTTAAAAAGAAGAAGGATATCATTTTAGTTTGTGCTAATCTTTGGAGAACATTAACCAAAATTTGAGTAGGGGAGAGCTTAAGACAGACTGGGTATGACAGTAGTAATACCTTCAACCTTTGATTTTTTTGCCAAGTTTTCTTCCTCTCAATTTTGTATTCTCTGTAGCATTTCATAATATGTGCAAATAAAGCATTGTAAATCTTTAAAGACCTCGAAATCAAATGGCTCATTTTCCAACTAGATTCTTGATAGAAATTAACCTTTGAACCTCTTCATCCATCTCATTTCAGGTTATGAAGCGTTAAATTCCACTTTTTTGTTTTTATTATAGATATCGAACCTCCAAGGAGTATCTTCAACAATGATGATGCTTTTTGGTTAATTTTGCCCAAATATTTTTCTTCAAAGACTTTTTTCTAAAAATAACCATGATTTACATGAATTTTGTAGATAATTATTCTAAATTAATCCAACTAGTATAGCTATTTTAACTAATTTTGAATTTCTAATACTTAGATCACATTCCATACAACTAGATAGAATTTTCTTATATTTTTTTAGGATAGAATTTGTGGCGTCAACCTATAGGGTTTTTAGCTTTTTTCATCTCATATCTGGCAGAATGTGAAAGATTGCCCTTTGATTTACCAAAAGCGAAAGAAGAATTGGTAGTGGGTTATCAAACTGAATATTCCGATATTAAATTTGGTTTATTTTACATTACCTTTCCAATAGATATTTTTCATAATAATTTTTGTTTTATGATCTTTATAGAGAATTAGAGGGATCCATCTAGAAACTGAGAAGAACTTTGAATATAACTTCAAGCCAAAGGTTGTTTAATAAGTAAAAAGTATAATTTTGACCCCATTAATTTCCTTTGGACATGGCCTAAAAGACTAATAGGAAGTAACTTGATGATATCTATTATAAACCTAAGAACCCAAGATCCTTTCCATTGATTGAAGATACTTCAACCCCCTGCCTAGGACTTCAACATTCTAGACATGATTGAAGATGATGGGAAGTATGTTTTAGTCAGTTTGTCTGAAAGTTTCTTTTAGTTTTACTATATTTCTCTTGATATCCTTCAGATTCTCACTAACTATGAACTATTATTCAATGTTCCTGGTCTCTGAGGTTGTAGCAGAAATATAAAAATAGACCTTTCAATGCCATGTGACTGAATTGGAGAACATAATGCATTTCATATACTAATCTCGCCTGTATTTTAGTTATTATATTTAATTTTGGCAGGTCCCTGTTTCTTTGAAACTCATCATTCAATTCAAAATTCTTGAAGCGTGCAATCGGAGTAGTTGATAAATGAGGATCATTTATTACGAAATGTTTATGATTTTTTTTGAGAATTTGGGAAATATGGGGCTTTGAGTATGTATTTTAAGTACTCATCTACTTCTTGTCTCCTATTAATTCAAATGATACTCTGTTTAAAATTATAGAAATAAATGTAAAGTTCAATGTTTGCAAAGCAGAGACAAGGAGATATTGAAGGCAATCTCTCATAAGAAACTAAAATATACTCTGCAGAACGCTTCTAAATAATGTTGTATAATCATTTCTTACTCAGGACTTTGCAGAAGAAAAAATTCATTCACAGGCAGACTCCGCTGCAAAAAGAAATTGGTCGGTATGAATTGAACTGTGGATTGCTAAAAAGCAAAGTTTGTTAATCAATGAATATGAGTTGAAAACTGTTATTTAAGAGGACATGACATTTTTCAGTTGAAGGCAATTAATGCTCTGAAAGTAATCCCAGCATTCAAAAAAATTCTTACACTAAGTCATCCTCGGGAAGAAACCCTAAATTTATAAATACCCTAACGCCATACATTTTTTATTGTGAGTAGAATACGTACAGTGTTAAAACAGAGAACTTCATAGGTGTCTTGTAGCTTTTGGTCATGGTACTAACAAACGGTTTAAGAGAATGGTTAATTTTTAATTATGATAGTCAATGGTGAATTGATTTTATCAAATACTGATAATTTTTCGTTTACATATATATTTACTTATAATAATATTAATTTGGGAGGGGACAATATTTTAACTTTGATCTTCTCAAAATCTTATGGGGAAATTTCAAATCACCTCTTTTTTTTTACATCAGCTTATTTGACAAGTGACCACATCAACATGTTTTTTTGCCAAAGTGTCCATGTGCACTAAGACATGTTTTATTGATGCACTGATGTGGCATCACATGATTTGTTGATTTTTAGATATAGGAAATACATTTCATTCAATTATGGATAGTATTCACCAACAATACCAACTTTAAAGTCACAACTATTGGGCATAAAATCAACCACTACTATCACAACTATTGAAACATGCTCAACTACTAAAATCATCTTCCCTATATAAGAACAAAAAATGATCATTTTTAATATAATTTCTTAAATTTTTGGATTGATTAATTAATTAATTAAAAATTATCATAATAATTAATATAAATAAGAAAGTTGTATAGAATGAGATTTTCTTGGTGATGCAGATGCTCTTTGTTGTTGGTGTCCACTCGGGCTAAGTCTTTCATGTCCTGGCTCGTTTCTTTGCTTGTACGAGGGTTTATTAGTCTAGCATGGTGAAGCTTCGGTTTGGATATTTTTTATGGTTGGTGTGGGGTTTCACTTCTTGGTTTGTGGGTTTGTGGTTGGTGAAGCTTTGCAGCTAGGAGTAGGGATCTTTCTCCTCATTTTTTACGAGTTTCTTGTTGATCACGATGGAGGGGTATTATGCTTATTTAAGTTTGGTGGTCGTTGATGTTGTGCCACAAAGTAGCTCTTCTTTGGGTGTGCATGCGAGGTCTTTAGACTTGTTTTATATGGTTGAGGGTCCCAAACTTAAGGAAGGTGAATAGTTATTTGTCAAGGAGCTAGGATCACCTGGCTTTGGTCACTTCTCTAGAATTAGTTATGGAAGATGTCTCTTATTTTAACAATCATGCTTTGATTTGTAAATTTCTAGGGATTAATATTTCTTTGTCAATGTTGGAATCTTGGATCAATAGTTCTTAGTAGTTTGAGGGCGATATGAAAATTATGCTAGCTACAAATATTTATTTCATGGCTTTTTAGCATGGCTAATAGGAATCTGGTTTTCTAGGGAGAGTCCTATTTTTACAATCATGTTAGTTTATATTCATTAAGACCCTAGAATGTGGGTTTCAACTCAGTTGAAGAACTTCCCTCAAGGGTTTCTATTTAGATTTATCTCCCATGATTTCTGCTAGAGTTGTGGAGAGGGTACATTTTGCAAAGGATTGATACTCTAGTTGGGAAGATGGTTGCAATAGCTCAAAAAACACTCAATAAAAAGGTAATTATCTTTTCTCATATTTATGTGGAGATCGATCTAAATAAACCCTTGCCAAATTATCTAGAAATATGTATAGGGTCTTCATCTTAGGTTCAACAGTTAGATTATGAGACTCTTCCCTTATGGTATCAGATTCGTCATGAGTATGGACAACTTCAACAATAATTTTCTAGGATAAATAAAGTTGTTGGGGCTAGTAATTCTCCTCTTTTCATGGCTCCAAAAGTGGATAAAGGGGACAAAGGAGAAGCTCCTATGATGAATGGTCTAGATAAGGATGGTTTTACACCTGCTAAACCTTGGGCTAAGGGGAGGGGACATAAGAGGTCTTATGTTGAGGGATTCAACCATTTTGAGGTGTTGGAAACTTTGGACTTAGAATAAGGGATTATATTTGATGTGAATTGTGGGGCTACTATTATGGGTATAAATGATGTGTACAAGCAGAGGACTGTTTAAGATTCTCAATCTTTGTAAGACCTGCAAAATCCTCCAAGTGCATCCTAGTGGTCTTGGTTTGAGAGATCTAGGTGATTCTAGAGTTTTCTAGGATGATATTGCTTTGGTAGAATTGGTTAAGGAGGTGTTGGAGTCGGGTAAAGGCAAAAATTTCTTCTCAAGATTTGTGTTTGTAACAACTGCCCCTTAGAAAAGGTTTTTTTATGTGAATTCTTCTAAAGGTGGTTGCATGAAGGATCAAGAGAAGATTAAATTAGTTGTGAAATTGTTGGTGGAATCTAGGTTAGTCAAACCCATTGATGCTCACTTTTCCCAATCTCTTCAAAGATTATTCTCTCTTAGAATGTAAGGGGGTTACATAGAATCCCTTGAAAAAGTACTATTCATGAATTGGTTGCAATTCATTCTTTGGATACCTTCTTTATCCAACAGACTAATCTTTTAGTTGACAACATGCTTCAATGTGCTTCCAGTATCTAGCATTTTGGTCTATATTAGTGCATTGATGCCCTCAATTCTTCTGGGGGTTTGACTCATTTTTGGGAGCTGAGAAAGATTGTTCCACTTTGGTGGATATCTAGTCATTCCACTATTTCCATTGTAGCATCTAGTTTGGAATTTTGGGAGATTATTATTTCATGTGTCATCTATTGGTTCGAATCTCTGTTTTTGTTTTTTTCCCTAAGAGCCTAGGATGTTTGTTCTTGAAGAATTCTTAGTTTTTAAGTTCTTAGGTCTAAGTGTCTTCAAAATTTTAAAAAGCCCTAATTTAACCTGTCAGCCTTCTATTCTTCTGTTACTTTATCAGATCACTTAAAAATTCTTAAAGGCATGTGCGGTTTATTTTTCCTTAGCTAGTTGCTCAGTCTCCCAAAGAAATTGGCATATTCTTAAAGGTCTAGTGATTGCCCAAAAGCTATTTGTCACCTAATCTCTGAATGACTTTAGAATATTCTTTAATTTTAAACAACCTAGCGGTTGCTTTTAGTCTCCAAGTCTTTGTATGTTTCTCCGAGATCTAGTGACCGGTATGATAAATTTTGTGAGAACAACTATAGTCGCGCCATCTCTAAGTTAAAATTACCTTTGGTCGGGTTGTCTCTGATTGATTTTTCAAAGTAAAGTATTTTTCAATGATTATAATTTTCTCTTTGGTCGCTAAATCTCAAGATAAATATGCCGTCTTCTTTTATATTAATCACTACGTCTCCAGGTCTTCATGCGGTTAGTTCCTTCATTTAGCGACTTGGATTTTTAAATGGTCACGTTATCTCCTGATGCGGTGGTTATTTTCTAAGCGATCAGCAATCCAGTGACACAGTAGTCTCCAGATCTCCTAATGCACCAGTTAAGTTATAAAGGATTAAAAGACTCAGTATGGGCTCTAAGATGAAGATTTGATCAACAGATGACATTTAATCTCAAGACTAAACTACGGTTTAGAAAATGATTCAGCGACTCAGAGAATAAGGGTGTTCACCAAGTCTCCAATTTTAACCAAGGTTAGAGAAAGTATCTCACGACTGGGAGATGCATATAATCGCGTGATCTCTAGATTATGCTGAATTAAAGGAAAGGTTAGTAAAGTTGCATCTTCTCAGCCATTGATTTATTTTGATCTTGTGGTGGTCACGAAGTCTCAATACCAAACTCATATTAAGAAAAGCTTTTAGCGATTAAGATTTTGCCTGTTGTCACCAGATCTCATAATAGAAGTTAAAAGTAATCATAGTCATGTGATCTCGTGAAGAGAAATATTTCATCTACGACTAAGAAATGAACTATAGTCGGGTGATCTCCAAATGAAAAATTAAAGATGAATCGACTATGGTCGCTGAGTCTCTAGATCAAAATCTCTAGTGATTGCTTAATCTCATAATGAATTCATAAAGTGCAAAATCATTTAGCAACTACAAGGAGCCCTCTTAGTCGCCAGATGTCATAAACATTTTAAAAGGTGCCAACATTATTGGTGATTGCGAGACTTCTCTTCAGTCGCTAGGTCTCTAAATAATCAAATTCAATTACTTGTCATTTTCTTGAGCTATGGCTAGTGAATTGAGCCCCATTCATGCTGAGTAATGGTAGAAGTGACATTTTTGATGGCTTTTCAGTGTCAGACAAGGTGGTGCATTCAATTCCACAGAATAAAATAGTTAGATGTTACTCATTGGAAGATTACAGAGTATTTTGAAGAGTACAAAGCATCAAGTTTTCAGAGCTTTTCCAGATTTTTATTGTGACCAGAAATTTACAGAAGGTTTCCAATTATCAGTCTAGATGAGTCAAGTAGCAACAGGTGGAGCCTCCACTAGTTGAGGGTCTAAGGAGAAGATGAAAGAGAGTTATTCAAACAAGTTCCTCACTCTCTTGCCAGGATCGTCACAGAACAAGAAGGTTAGTGATGATTATTTTATGGATGAATTAGCTTATTGCAGAGATGCTAAGACTCCAGAAGTCACGGGAATGTGTTTATTTGGGTATTTTTATAAAAATCATGATAGTTCAGTTCTAGTCTCAAAACCCTTGGACATCAGGGTTAGCTAAATTGATTGTACCTAAGGTCTTTTTAGATGTAGATGCATTGCTTATGTTGTCTCAGTGTTATGATCCCTTTTTGAGAACTATTAGAAAAGGTGATGGTTCTCCTTTAGTTACCCTAGACCGAAATTCATTCATGAAGGCATTTGGAATTCAAATCCCTATGGCTACTGAGATAGATTTACAAGCTCAAGAAAATAGATATGTTCGAGAGGCTCCATTGCTCTCTAAGGAGATTAAAAGCCATATGTTCAAAGAAAATAGAAACTACATTGCACCTATGAGTGGGTAAGCTCCATGTTTTTAAAAGGATCTCCGATTTTATATGAAATACATAGCATATGGGTTATGCCAGGTCTTGGGAGTTGATGGTGGACCAGATAGGATTTCCTTTGATATTTTAATGCTGGTCATGGATTCACAAAATCCTCTGGTGAGTCGAGGATATGATTATATAGGATATGTGATAAATAGAATGCATGAGGGTTTATTGTCTTTGAAGAATTTTACATCTGGTTCTACACCCAAGTTCTTACACTACTCCTTGTTGATGCACCTTATCTTGTACCACAATTATGATCTCATAAATTTAAATGATCTCAAGCCACAAATGGTGTGGAATGGACAGCCCAATCCAATGTAGTTTTGGCTAGCAATTTGGAGTCCTTCTTGTCCAAGGCGTGATTTTGGTGCCTTTTAAAATTGGATTGTATACCCCATTCTCTGGTGTTTGGGAGTTAATTGCACAAGATTATCCAGCAAGGTCCTGCAGTTGGTGAGACCCCAACAGTTTGTTGATAAATGGACCAAAGGTCACAATTGGGGTGACATATACTATGAAAAGGGTTATACAATGATAAGGGTTTATGCATGCCCTCAACCTCCCCATCTACCACCATTCTTTGTCCCACCTAGGATTTCATTTCTTGAGTTTATTTGGTAGCTCATGTTGACTGATAAGGAACACTTGGCTCCCCATAGAAAAGGGACTTTCACACCTCAACACTTTAAGGTGCATTATCTCACAATAGGAAAGGGAGCTCTAAATAAGGTGAATGATTGGTTGGAAAAATTCAAGATGTATGCAACACCATATAGATATGTGGATACAGAGGGGTTCATGGTTGCTGCAAGGAGATATTACACTCCTAGCATTCCTTTCAATAATCAGCATGAAGAATATCCAGAGGAGGATGTAATTAGAAACATCATTGAAGACAATGAGGTGGAGAAAAGAATAAATCAATTGAATACATTGTTTGATGTTGAAAGACAATTGAAAAGAAAAGGACTGGTGTTTGGGGGTTTCTTTCCGACTTTGCCCTACCTTCAAAGACTTGAGCAAATGATGGCTCAATTTAACACATTGATGAGATCCATGGAGGATTTAATTGATGAAACTGATCAGGGTAAAAAAGCGTGGTCTAATTCTAAGTACGAAGATGATAGTGATGGTGGTTACCCAATGTATAGCCCACCCACTATGGAGAAACCATTGACAGAAGGGCCTAGAGAGGGAAATGAAACTGTTGACCTTAGTGAATTACCCAGCTCTGAAGATACATCTGAACCCCTTAAGAAAAAGGAAAAGTTATTGACTCGGGAACCTTCAAAAAAGAAAAGGGATAGAGTGAGTTCCCTCTATACAAGAACTGGTGAGCATCACCACCTAATTAGAAAGAAGGTGAGAGAGTGAAAAAGAAAACAAAGGCTTGAAACTGAAAATGTTGAGCTGCCCTTGGCCCTTGGCCAAGATGAGAGGATGATTGTGTAGGATGCCTTCCTGAGAGATGATAATTTTATTAAGTCTGATGAATTTAAAAGTTTCTTAATTTGGCATAAGCAATAACAAGTTGCATCTAATGTGCAAATTACTGAAGAGGGTTAAGTGCCAGAAAAATTGAACAGAATTGCTTTAAAGCAGACTTCTAAATTTTGTGTCTGACTTTCTGAGTAGTTAAACTTTGAATGTAATTGGCAAGTTGATTTTAATACAAATACACTGCAACTTTTGCCATATATTGTTGTTGTCTCTTTACCTTTATGTTGTACTCTTGTATGTTTTATATGTTAGGCATTTAAAATATACCAGTTGTAAAGCAGCTTGTTTGATTGATTATGAGTTTCTTTCAAGGAAAGAATTAAACTTCTCATAATTCAATTCAAAGAGTAAACATATCTGTAAGGATTGTTGATGATAATAGTGTTTGGTTAATAGAGTAGTTTGTAAGGCAATCTATTTGAATTTGCAGATAGTATGTAAGGCATACTGTTGTATTTCTTTTGAAATTATCTTGTTGCTTTGCATTTGAATTTATTTTGCCCATTCGATAAGGCACTGGTTTAGTATTTGTTTCTTATAGTCTTATCTTTCATATCTTTTAAGAAGAAAAATTGAAAATTTCACATCATTTACCAATACATTTTTTCATTTCATGTTTATGGCACAAAATAGATTGGACTGTTTCTAAAACACACAATTCATATTTCTTGATTCCTTAAAGAGAGAATCATTTAGGTTGCCCCTCCTTAAAAGGAAGAAGGATGAGAATCCTTAAATCACTGATTCTTGCTATACTTGCAATCATACTCTATTTGGTTAAGATCTGTATCAAAATGATTCTTGTCATATGCAGAGTATTTTATAGATTGATTCATTAAAAGGATTAATAGAAAATCAATGTCCACTCATATAACACTGTGTAATCAGTTATCATCAAAAGGTAATACCTGCCTGAGTATGTGGAGCTCAAAAATGAAGGAGGATCCTATCCAATCCTCAGTAATTAGGTCTTTCTCTTGTTTGAATTAGTCTCAGGAGCCTAGTTTCAATTAATCATTTAAAACATTTGATTCATGCAAGAAAAATCCCTAACAAATTGGCGACTCTGTTGGGGATCCAATTAAGATCTTTTACAAAGTCACAAGTGACACACGTTTCAAGTTGAGTTCAACTCCTGGCTTGCTCACTTCTTACCAGTCAGTCACCTTTGACAATCTCTCCCAAAGAATATTGGAATAATTTCTCCAAACCCCAAAAGGAAATTGGGTGGTGACTCTTTACAGAATCTCTATACCAATGTTCTAAATAAAGAATTCCATGTTTTATAATGACTCATAAAATTACAAGATCTTGGAGAAAAGAACATCCAGAAGAAATCCAGAATGAGAACGCCTAGCTACCTCAAGACAAAGGCAAATGAGGAAGGAGAGAAATAGTAATGACATGTCTTTTACATGGAAGCAGAAAGAAAAAGCAAGGACAAAAGATCCTGTTCAAACAAACCAAGAAGGAAATACTTCGGAATATGAGGAAGCAGTTGATTTGGGTTTAAATCAATATGAGGATTATTATTCACCCTCTGAAAAGGATGGAAGGAGAACACAACCTCATAGGAGAGGAATCCCTAGGAACAACAGAAGATCTAGATGCCAAAGTAGGAATAGACAAGACTTTGTTCCTTCTTTTCCCTATGATTCCTCCTTATAGGGTCACCAAATACCAAATGACCACCAAGAAGAGGTCCATGCCCAAAAGTCCTCATTTGAAACAACCCTTCCTGACTTTGAGGAAATTTTTGAAGAAGTGTTTGAATTGGAAAGAAAGATTCAAGAGCAAATTCAAATAAGGAAAAAAAGAGAGAAAGAAAAGGAGGAAAAGATTATGCATGCTATGATCAGAGCAGAACAATTGAAGAAGCAATTGTTGGACTTTGAAGCCTTAAATTATGTTCCTATGACTGAACAAATAGAAGAGCAACCTGTTGTCCAACAAACTTATGAAATAAGAAATCCTAGGGACAAAGGAAAACAAAAGGTTGTAGGGATTTTAATAAATGAACCAAATCTTGCTAAGAAGACTCTAGATCAAGCACCAAGATTAGATGCTGACTTAGAAAAGGCCAAAAGGGAACAAGAATTATTGGCCAAAGAGTTAGAAAAGGTAGAGCTAGAAGCCACTACTATTGAGATAAAAATAAAGATTGACTTCCTTAAGCAATCTTCTAGACCCACCAATACACTTTCCATTTCTTTAGCACAAGGTACAAACGTGTTAAATACTACTAAAACTATAGGTATGCCCAAGATTTCTACTATTTCAAATACTCAAACATCCACATCTTTAGGTGCTAACCCATCTCAGATAGGGTCCATACATGAGAGACATAAGTAATTGGTTTTTTTCAGGATCCCCGGGTACCCAAATCCCATTCCTGATGAAATTAGGAAAAAGCTTCCGAAGTTCACTGGAAGTAATGTTGTCACTTGTGAGGAACATTTGAAAAGTTTCATTGATGTAATAGATGACTAAAACATTGAACTTGATGATGTGATCATGAAGCTTTTTGTTCAATCTTTGACTTAAGATGCTAGAGATTGGTTTAGGAATTTACCTCATGCTAGCATATGTTCATGGGATCAGTTCAAGCATTTTTTCAAAGAACAATATGGTGATAAAACCAATGAAGGTTTCATGATTAAAGAATTAAACAACATCAAGAAAAACCCAAATGAGGGTGTTATTGAGTTCAATGTCAGATTTCAGAAAGCTATGCATAAATTATTGCAAGTTATCAGGCTAGATGACAAGATTTGTTTGGTCACATACCTGAATGCTTTTGATTCAAAAATGGGATATCTTTTGAGAGAAAAGAACCCTAGAAATCTTGCAGAAGCTTACAAATTGGATATCAATATAGAAAGCAATAGAAGAATATCAGGGAAGTTGGGAAGAAGGGAGGATTATAAACCTCCAATCTCTAATAAAAGGGAACTAGGGAAATCTGACACAAAACCAAAAGATGAAGATAGTTTAAAGAAAATCTTGAAAGAAATAAAAAACTTGAAACCTAGTGAAAACAGAAACAATCAAGTGCAAGGAAATGATAGACCTTCTTTCAATAACTTTAACAAGTTACCTAGAATGCAGAACTATCCTTATAATACTCAGTGGAAGGATGGAAAGACAATACTCCCTGAAAGAAGAGATAAACCTAATGATAGAAACCTAGACCCTTTACACAAAAATTTAGTCAACATGATTGATGAGGTGCCTTGGTGTGTTGTTTACCAATCACCACATGATTCCTATTATTGTGCAGTTGCCCAAAGTGTCTCTACAGATAGTGAACAAGAAACTAGTAAGGAAGAATTCTATGATGATGAAGGTTGTGGTATGACCTCTTCCTACATTTGTGATGAACTAGACTCTGCAGAGGAAGATGAAAGTCAGGATGTCTATAGTTCTCAAGTTAGGAATGAGATTTACCATCAACAAGTATTCTCTGATGAAGATGATAGTCATTTGGATAATGTTCAGTGTAACACCTCAAAAGATGAAGAATATGTTGTCCTAAGGAGACCATCTGACAAAGAAATTGCTCAGATAATAGTAGACATGGTGACTCAAGCTAAAAGCAATTACAACTTAAGGAATAGAGTGGTAGGTAGTCCAAGTGGTAGGCCTGCTAGAATTTTCATCAAGAAAATGGAAAAGGATGAAAAACAAGTCCAAGATAATCAAAAGGCCACTGAAATTGCTAACAAAACCAAGGTGAAGAAAAATGTCACCTTCACTAAGCCAACTGTTGCTTACAAGGTAAAAACCAAGCCTCTTGTAGATACTGTATCCTCTTTGTAGAAGGAAGTGAAGATTTAGAGCAAAGATAGTCCTAATCTATTTACGCATGAAGAAAATAAAGAAGTCACTATCATTAAGCAAGATGTTATAGACTCAAAGTATGTTCCCATTGACATGAGCAAATTACTATCACAAATCATTGTCAAGGCCCCTTTATTAGAAATGATGAGAATAAAGGAACATAAAGAGAAGGCTTTAAGTTGGTTAAATGGTGTTACTTACATTGACACTCAAAACCATGACAAATCTGAAAAAACAAAGGTTTCTGACGATGTCAATACAAACCAAAATGGAGAGATTATTTCAGAGATCCCTCAAATCTATTTGGATACAAATGTTGTTAATACTGTACCTGGAACAACTGATCCTTTCTTTCTAACTTTGATTGTAAATGGAAAGCATCTCAAAAATTGTATGATAGATTCTGGAGCCTCCAACACTGTCATGCCTATATAAATTATGAAATCTTTAGGTTTGAAAGTTGATACACCTCATGGAAGGTGTCAAGCTATGGATTCCAGAGAGGTGCCAGTTATTGGTACTATAAAAGCATTACCCTATAGACTTGAAGCATATCCTGGTAAGTTGCTAACTATGAGTGTATTAGTGGTTGACATTCCACCTCAGTATGGAATGTTGTTGTCAAGAAAATGGAGTGCTTCAATGGGAGGCAGTATACAATGTGATTTATCTTTTGCAACCTTCAATATTGATGGTGATAATGTCAAGGTTTCCAGAGAAAATAGAGCTCCACATATAATTGAAATAAATGATGATCATTTAAATTGCTCTGTGGATGTTGACATGGAGAATTTTAGATTAGAGGAGACTATCCCACAAGTAGAAGAGATAGATCCATTAGTTGTAGAGCTGAAAAAATAGAAAACTGGAATATGGCAGATGTACTTTGATGGAGCATGTTCAAAGGAAGGTTCTGGCACTGGAGTTTTACTCATATCTCCATCAAGTACCACTTTCAAATACTCATTCCTATTAACTTTTCAATGCACAAATAATATTGCAGAATATGAAGCATTGTCCTTAGGATTGAATATTGCTTTGAGGCATGGAATCAAATGTTTGAGTGTGTATGGTGATTCTGAACCCGTGGTTGCACAAGTAAGGTCTAAATATGCAGTAAAGAATGATAGATTAAAGATGTATAAGCATGCTATTTGGGATCAGATTGAGTTATTTGATGCCTTTAATATTAATTGGGTAGAAAGATCTAAGAATATAATGGCAGATTTCCTAGCAAACGTTGCATTAAAAGGGGATGATTTAACCTTAAATGGGGTATCAATACTAGAAATCAAAAGTAGGCTAGTAGTCCCAGACAATGTCTACAACTGGCAAGTTTTTGAAGATGACCTTGACATCTTAAAGTTTATCCACTGTCTTGACCTCTATGAAGATCAACTCATAGATTGTAATGCTTTGGTTGAAGAGATAGATGGTAAGAATATGGTTTTAGGAAATGAAATTATTCAATTAAGTACAAATCATATTCCATCAATTAAGTACAAATCATATTCCAAGAGGTTTAACAGAATTAAAAGCTCTGTATACAAGTCAAAATGAGTATATGCTAAAAACAAGCAGTGCTAAAGTTGAAGATTTAGAAGAAATAAATTTAGGGTCACATAGTGCCCCTCAGAAGGTTTATATTGGGAAGGGGCTAGATCCTCACATAAGAATTTACCTGATTAAATTATTGCGGAGATATAAGCATGTCTTTGCATGGTCATATGATGACTTAAAAGCTTATAGGGAAGATCTTTTCCAACATGAAATCCCACTGAAGAGCGAGGTTAAACCATTTAGACAGAAGCAAAGACCAATTAATCCCCTATTGGCTCCTAAAATGCAACAAGAATTAATCAAGTTAAGTGATGCAAGAATAATCCAGCCTATAAGGCATTCTACTTGGGTATCTAACCTAGTCCCAGTCAGGAAGAAAAATGGGGATATTAGGTTGTGTGTGGACTTTAGAAACTTAAATGTTGCATCATTAAAAGACAACTATTCTCTGCCCAACATGGAGGCAATGTTGCATAAAGTCACTGGATGTGAATTATTGTCCATGATGGATGGTTTCTCTGGGTATAATCAAGTGTTGGTGAAGGAATCTGAGAAATTTAAAATAGCATTTACAACACCTTGGGGGAGCTATGTATATGTCAGAATGCCATTTGGCCTCAGAAATGTTGGAGCAACTTTTCAAAGAGCCATGGATGTTGCTTTCAAGGAATATATAGACTTGTTTATGGTTGTGTACCAGGATGACTTGACTGCTTATTCCAAGAAGGCCGAGGATCATTGTTCACACCTTGAGAGAATTTTTAACAAAGCTTTAGAATATGGTGTGTCTTTAAATCCTAAAAAGTGTAACTTTACAGTCAAAGAAGGAAAATTGTTGGGACACATAGTATCAAAGGAAGGAATTAGAATTGATCCAGAGAGAGTGGAAGCCATCAAGAAGGTCATAGCACCCAAAAATCTCAAAGGTGTGTAATCCTTTTTAGGAAAGATCAATTTTGTTAGGAGATTCATTGCAAATTTTGCTGAAATTGTCAAGTCCATAGTGAAGTTGCTTAAGAAGGATGTCAAGTTTCAATGGACTACAGAAGCTCAAGGTGCATTTGATAAAATTAAAGAAGTGGGCCAACAAGCACCTGTACTAAGGTCTCCTGATTATACTAAGCCTTTTTCACTTTTCTCTTTTGCATCATTTCACACTATTGCTACTGTAATATTACAAAAAGATAAGGAAGGTTTTGAACATCCAATTGCATTTTTTAGCAAATCTTTGTAGGCTGCTGAACTAAATTATGAGATGATGGAGAAGCAGGCGTATGCACTGGTAAAAGCAGTAAAATCCTTCAGGCCTTATCGGGTTTTTTCGAAGGTAGTGGCATATGTCCCACATGCAGCAGTGAAGGATGTCCTTACTCAGTCTGAAGTTACTGGTAAGAGATGCAAGTGGATCACCAGGATTCAAGAATTCAATTTAGAAATCTATATCACCAAGCTAGTAAGAGGACAGGGTCTGGCAAGATTAATGACTGAAGAGAATATGGATTTAGTCCAGGTTAACAATGAAGGAATTCAAGATATGACAATAACAAGTATTGAGTTGCAACCATACTATGTTGATATTGTATATTTCATTAAGATTGGCAGATGCCCAGAATATATGACAAATAACCAAAAGAGATCCTTAAAATTGCAAGCTCAGAAATATACATTGATACAAGGGGACTTGTATTGGAAAAATAGAGATGGGGTCTTGCTGTTTTGCCTTGATAAGTGTAGAGCAAAAAAGGTCTTGAGTGAAATGCATGCTGGTGTTTGTGGGGGTCATTATTCAACAAAGACTACTGCCCACAAGATTTTAAGGGCTGGCTATTTTTGGCCTACATTGTTTAAGGATTCATTTTAGTCTATTAAGAAATGTGAAGCCTATCAGAAATTTGCTTCTAAATTAAAATATTCAGGAGTGCTATTGTTAAACCCAATAATTGCTGAGGCACCATTTTCCATGTGAGGAATGGATTTCATAGGTGAATTTGCTAAGAAATCTAGTGGAGGACATAGTTGGGTACTTGTTGCAACTAACTACTTCACAAAATGGATAGAGGCCATTCCCACAAAGAAGGCAACAAGTAAAATAGTGATTGATTTTTTATTAGACAACATTTTAACCAGATTTGTTGTCCCCATGAAAATGATCATAGATAATGCAATGTGTTTCAGATCAGATGAATTCAAGGAGTTTTGTAAAGACAATGGAATCATGACATCTTATTCATCTCCTTATCATCCTCAAGCAAATGGACAGGTTGAGTCCAACAACAAAAGCATTCTGACAATCCTAAAGAAAACACTTGAGAAAAATAAGAGAGCTTGGAATTCGAAGTTGAAGCTAGCCCTATGGGTAGATAGGACTATAGTGAAGAAAGCCACTAGGAAATCTCCCTTTGAACTTGTATATGGTTTGCAGTCAAGGTTACCCATAAATAATTTAATTATAGTTTATAAGTTTATTCAAGATGAGGAATTGGAAGTCTCAGAGCCAATGTAGGACAAGATCATGCAATTGACTGAATTAGATGAGCTAAGAAGGGAAAGTCAAAAGAGTAATATCGAGTTGCAATAGAAGATGAAGTACCTTTTTTACAAGAGAGCAACTACCAGAAAGTTCAAAGCAGATGACCTAGTGCTTCAATGGAATGTGAGAGCAGAAGATAAAGGGAAACATAAAAAGTTTGAATCATTATGGCTTGGTCCCTCTGTGATTTATGAGGGTTTTGGGAAAGATTCCTACTTGTTGAAAAATATGGACGGTGAAATTTTTGAATTGCCGGTGCATGGGCAATTCTTGAAACCCTTCTTCAACTAAGTTTTTGATTTTCATGCATATGTAAATCCTTTGTAAATTTTGTATAGGTTTATTTCCTTTCAGGTTTTGTGTTTCAGTTCCTATTCTAGGTTAATTCAGTTTTGGTCTGCTGTCCCAGAGATTTGTGGTTCTTGTTCAAACTTGCATTTTAATATCCTCAGATAGAGCCATTGTTGGTTCGAATCTCTATTTTTGTTTTTTTCCCTAAGAGCCTAGGATGTTTGTTCTTGAAGAATTCTTAGTTTTTAAGTTCTTAGGTCTAAGTGTCTTCAAAATTCAAAAAAGCCCTCATTTAACCTATTAGCCTTATATTCTTCTATTACTTTATCATATCACATAAAAATTCTTAAAGGCATGTGCGCTTTATTTTTCCTTAGCTAGTCGCTCAGTCTCCCAAAGAAATCAACATATTCTTAAAGGTCTAGCAATTGCCCGAAAGCTCTTTGTCGCCTAATCTCTGAATGACTTTGGAATATTCTTTAATTTTAAATGACCTAGCATTTTATTTTAGTCTCCAAGTCTCTGTATGTTTCTCTGAGATCTAGTGACTGGTATGATAAATTTTGTGAGAACAACTATAGTCGCGCCATCTCTAAGTTAAAATTACCTTTGGTCAGGTTGTCTCTGATTGATTTTTCAAAGTAAAGTATTTTTCAACGATTATAATTTTCTCTTTGGTCATTGAATCTCAAGATAAATATGCCATCTTCTTTTATATTAATCACCAAGTCTTCAGGTCTTCATGTGGTTAGCTCCTTCATTCAACGACTTGGATTTTTAAATGGTTGCCTTATCTGCTGATGCGGTGGTTTTTTTCTAAGCAGTCAACGATCCAGCGACGTAGTAGTCTCTAGATCTCCTAATGCAACAGTTAATTTATAAAGGATTAAAAGACTCAGTATGGGCCGTAAGATGAAGATTTGATCAATGGATGACATTTAATCTCAGGACTAAACTACGGTTTAGAAAATGATTCAGTGACTCAAAGAATAAGGGTGTTCGCCAAGTCTCCAATTTTAACCAGGGTTAGAGAAAGTATCTCACAACTAGGAGATGCATATAGTCACGTGATCTCTAGATTATGCTGAGTTAAAGGAAAGGTTAGTAAATCTGCATCTTCTCAGCCAATGATTTATTTTGATCTTGTGGTGGTCGCAAAGTCTCAATACCAAACTCAGATTAAGAAAAGCTTTCAGCGATTAAGAGTTTTCCTGTTGTCGCCAGATCTCATAATAGAAGTTAAAAGTAATCTTAGTCGTGTGATCTCATGAAGAGAAATATTTCATCTACGACTAAGAAATGAACTATAGTCGGTTGATCTCCAAATGAAAAATTAAAGATGAATCAACTATGGTTGCTGAGTCTCTAGATCAAAATCTCTAGTGATCGCTTAATCCCATAATGAATTCATCAAGTGCAAAATCATTTAGCGACTACGAGGAGCCCTCTTAGTCGCCAAATCTCATAAACATTTTAAAAGACGCCAACATTATTGGTGATTTTGAGACTTCTCTTCAGTTGCCAGGTCTCTAAATAATCAAATTCGATTACCTATCATTTTCCTGAGCTACGGCTAGTGAATTGAGCCCCGCCAATGCTGAGTAATGGTAGAAGTGACATTTTTGATGACTTTTTAGTGTCAGACAGGGTGGTGCATTCAATTCCATAGAATAAAATAGTTAGATGTATCTCATTCGAAGATTACAATTATTTTGAAGAGTACAGAGTGTCAGGTTTTTAGAGCTTTTCTAGATTTTCAGTGTGACCAAAAATTTGCAGAAGGTTTCCAATTATCAGTCTAGATGAGTCAAGCAACAGCAGGCAGAGCCTCCACCAGTCCAGGTTCTAAGGAGAAGATGAAAGAGAGTTATTCAAATGAGTTCCTCACTCTCTTTCCACGATCATCACAGAACAAGAAGGTTAGTGACGACTATTTTATGGATGAATTAGCTTATTGCAGAGATGCTAAGACTCCAGAAGTCATGGGCATGTGTTTATTTGGGTATTTTTATAAAAATCATAATAGTTCAGTTCCATTCTCAAACCCTTAGACATCAGGGTTAGCTAAATTGATTGTACTTGAGGTCTTTTTAGATGTAGACGCATTGCTTATGTTGTCTCAGTGTTATGATCCCCTTTCGAGAACTATTAGAAAAGGTGATGGTTCTCCTTTAGTTACCCTAGACCGAAATTCATTCATGAAGGCATTTGGAATTCAAATCCCTATGGCTACTGAGATAGATTTACAAGCTCAAGCAAATAGATATGTTCGAGAGGCTCCATTGCTCTCTAAGGAGATTAAAAGCCATATGTTCAAAGAAAATAGAAACTACATTGCACCTATGAGTGGGTCAGCTCCATATTTTTACAAGGATCTCCAATTTTATATGAAATACATAGCATATGGGTTATGCCAGGTCTTGGGAGTTGATGGTGGACCAGATAGGATTTCCTCTGATATTTTAATGCTGGTCATGGATTCAAAAAATTATCTGGTGAGTCGAGGATGTGATTATATAGGATATGTAATAAATAGAATCATGAGGGTTTATTGTCTTTAAAGAATTTTACACTTGGTTCTACACCCAAGTTCTTACACTACTCCTTGTTGATGCACCTTATCTTGTACCACAATTATGATCTCATAAATTTAAATGATCTCAAGCCACAAATGGTGTGGAATGGACAACCCAATCCAGTGCAGTTTTGGCTAGCAATTTGGAGTCCTTCTTGTCCAAGGTATGATTTTTGTGCCTTTGAAAATTGGATTGTATATCCCATTCTCCAGTGTTTGGGAGTTAATTACAGAAGATTATCCAGCAAGGTCCTGCAGTTGGTGAGACCCCAACAGTTTGTTGATAAATGGACCAAAGGTCACAATTGGGGTGACATATACTATGAAAAGGGTTATACAATGATCAGGGTTTATGGATTCCCTTAGCCTCCCCATATACTACCATTCTTTGTCCCACCTAGGATTGCATTTCTTGAGTTTATTTGGTAGCTCATGTTGACTGATAAGGAACACTTGGCTCCCCACAAAAAAGGGACTTTCACACCTCGACACTTTAAGGTGCACTATCTCACAATAGGAAAGGGAGCTCTAAATAAGGTGAATGATTGGTTGGAAAAATTCAAGATGTATGCAGCACCATATAGATATGTGGATACATAGGGGTTCATGGTTGCTACAAGGAGATATTGCACTCCTAGCATTCCTTTCAATAAGCAGCATGAAGAATATCCAGAGGAGGATGTAATTAGAAACATCATTGAAGACAATGAGGTGGAGAAAAGAATAAATCAATTGAATACATTGTTTGATGTTGAAAGACAATTGAAAAGAAAAGGACTGGTGTTTGGGGGTTTCTTTCCCACTTTGCCCTACCTTCAAAGACTTGAGCAAATGATGGCTCAATTTAACACATTGATGAGATCCATGGAGGATTTAATTGATGGAACTGATAAGGGTAAAAAAGCCTGGTTTGATTCTGAGTATGAAGATGATAGTGATGGTGGTTACCCAGTGTATAGCCCACCCACTATGGAGCAACCATTGATAGAAGGGCCTAGAGAGGGAATTGAAACTGTTGACCTTAGTGAATTACCCAACTCTGAAGATACATCTGAATCCCTTAAGAAAAAGCAAAATTTATTGAATGGGGAACCTTCAGAAAAGAAAAGGGATAGAGTGAGTGCCCTCTATACAGGAACTAGTGAGCATCGCCACCTAATTAGAAAGAAGGTGAGAGAGGAAAAAAGAAAACAAAGGCTTGAAACTGAAAATGTTGAGCTGCCCTTGGTCCTTTGCCAAGATGAGAGGATGATTGAGCAGGATGCCTTCCTGAGAGATGATAATTTTATTAAGTCTGATAAATTTAAAAGTTTCTTAATTTGGCATAAGCAACAACAAGTTGAATTTAATGTGCAAATTACTGAAGAGGGTCAAGTGCCAGATTAGGTATTGCAACAATTAAGAGAGTATGACCCCGAAGCTAAGAATTTAACCCCAGATGAGGCCAGACAATTAGTGAAAAGGAGCAACATGCTACTTGTGCCTGGGTGGAATTTGTATTCAAACTTCATAATTGATTAGATTAAAAGGCAGGAAGACATCACTTTGTCTTCAGAAACTCAGGTAGGAGATATCATTAGAGGATTTGGGTATAGCCCAAGAAATCAAGCATTAGCCATGTGGAGTTTGTACCCTAAGGATAAGAAACCTCAGATTTTGAATGTTAAAGAACAATTAGAGGGGGACAAAATTGTGTGGTCTATCCACAATACAGGGGACCTAGAGATATCTCAGGTATTGACCCAATTTTCTAAGTTAAATGAAGATAAAACAAAGCGGCTATCAGAGAGGTATGGTGTTCTGTGGGATGACTATAGTGCCCTTGTGAAAGATAGGGATTTTCAAATAATAAAGCTGAAGGCATTGGAAAAACATGCAGATGAATTGTAGCAGCAAATCATTAATACTCCTGTAGTAGCTCCTGCACCTCCTGAGCAGCCTGCATTAATTGGGGCACAAGGAATGACAAAAGAAGAGGTGGCTGCAGAATTGAAGAAGATAAATGAGGAGAAAAATGAGGCTATCCTATAGGCCCTATTAGATATTGTGCAACACAGAAGAAATGTAATTAAAGATAAATTTGATCTTGTTTTTAATGTTTATGGCAAGTTGCCAAAATTGCAGAAAGAAGTTGATAATTATGTACAAATTTTGACCGGATATCATGCAACTTGGTCTGTCAGAGCACCACTTTTTGAGAGATTGGCATTTGCTCAATCTTTGAGAAGTGATATTCCAGAGATAGTTGTAAGGGTTGGTGAGGAGATAGGAAGAATTAAAGCCATATTAGCACTTTTTAAGGGTAAGGAAAATTTAATTGAGGTTATGATAGCCATGCTCAGCTCCTGTTCCAACAAGTTTATCCCTTCCATTAAGAATGGGGATGGAGCCATAAAAAGCCTTGATCAGTGGAGGTCAGATGTTGATCTTTTATTGCCTAGGAAAGAGGCATTTTTAAGTGAAGAGAATAATGTTGATTTGGAGAGCTTCAATAAAACCCTGGATGAAGCTATTAAGGCAGAGACAGATCTCACCAAGTTTGTAACAAATGTCAAAGCAATTACAGATGCCAGGTGGGAAAGACAAAAAGCACAATTACAGCTTGTCCAAGAATTTAATTGGCCTTCAAAGGAAGAAGTAACTGTATGGGATGAGTTAACAAAGCCCAAGAAAATTATATCCACTACAGTTGACTTGGACATTTTGGATGATGAGTAAGAAGGACATCCGGAGCACATGACACCTGATCTCAGAATACAGGGATGATAAGCTATCATTTAAGAATGGTGTAGGTTAGCCTGAAATGGCGGTCACCGTATCTCATTAAAACTTAAGGAGCTATCATGAATACTTGCAGACAAATGTGTCAGTTTTCAAGCGATCTAGGATAAAGAATAGTCCAAAAAAGTTTTGTCTTTCCCCCACCTGAGGGCTTGTTGTATTTTATTTTTTATGATTTGTCTCTTATACTTTTAGGGTTAGGGTTTTCAACCATCCGAAGCTTGTTGCATTCCCATTCATTAGGGAATTCCAAGGTGGTTGAAAGATAGATATAAATAGAGATGAAGACTCATTTTTTTAGAGAGTTGGAAAGATAATAGAAAAATTGAACATAATTGCTTTAAAGAAGACTTCTAAATTTTGTGTCTGACTTTCTGAGTAATTGAATTTTGAATATAATTGGCAAGTTGATTTTAATACAAATACACTGCAACTTCTGCCATATATTGTTGTTGTCTCTTTACCTTTATGTTTTACTCTTGTATGTTTTATATGTTAGGCATTTAAAATATACCAGTTGTAAAGCAGCTTGTTTGATTGATTATGAGTTTCTTTCAAGGAAAGAATTAAACTTCTCATAATTCAGTTCAAAGAGTATACATATCTGTAAGGATTGTTAATGATAATAGTGTTTGGTTAATAGAGTAGTTTGTAAGGCAATTTATTTGAATTTGCAGATAGCATGTAAGGCATACTGTTGTATTTCTTTTGAAATTATCTTGTTGATTTGCATTTGAATTTCTTTTGCCCATTGGATAAGGCACTGGTTTAGTATTTGTTTCTTATAGTCTTATCTTTCATATCTTTTAAGAAGAAAAATTAAAACTTTCACATCATTTACAGTACATTTTTTGATTTCATGTTTATTGCACAAAATAGATTGGACTGTTTCTAAAACACACAGTTCATATTTCTTGATTCCTTAAAGAGAGAATCGTTTAGGTTGCCCCTCCTTAAAAGGAAGAAGGATGAGAATCCTTAAATCACTGATTCTTGCTATACTTGCAATCATATTCTGTTTGGTTAAGCTCTGTATCAAAATGATTCTTGTCATATGCAGAGTATTTTATAGATTGATTCATTAAAAGGATTAATAGCATATCAGTGTCCACTCATATAACACTGTGTAATCAGTTATCATCAAAAGGTAATACCTGCCTAAGTATGTGGAGCTAAAAAATGAAGGAGGATCCTATCCAATCCTCAGTAATTAGGTCTTTCTCTTGTTTGAATTAGTCTCAGGAGCCTAGTTTCAATTAATCATTTAAAACATTTGATTCATGCAAGAAAAATCCCTAACATCATCCAATTTATTTTAAATTTTGTTATTAGATTGATGACTGTCATGTTTCAATAAAATGGAAACCAATCTATCATATGTGATTGTTCAATCCTACATCCATGGGTGTTTTTCCATAGTTGTGACTTATCCCATTCATTTGGCTTTGGTCTTATTTTGGTGGCACTTTAGATATTAAAAATATTATTTATTTTTTATGTTAAAAAAATGGTGGTGCTACAAAGTATCATTGGCACTTGTTATTGTAAAGGAAAAAATTATCGAGCCCTTTACTTTGTGTCTTAGTCATTTGAAATAAGTTGAAAGATTTGCCTAGTAGAAATGAAAATACCTAGATGTTATCTTTGATTGTTGTAGTCTTAGGTGCTTTGTTGATAGATATTGGCATAACATGATTTGATTACCGACTATTAGATGATTTAAAATTAATTAAAGCTCCATCATTTTGTTGAACACCATATCATGTAAATTTGAATATAACATGTATGGGTTAAATTAAGAGAGGTAAAATGTATTCAAATACAAAAGAGAGATACAAGACAAGCATAGTTTTCAGTAGAGAGAGCACTACAAAACTCTATTCTTATCTACTAACTGATCTAACATATGGGACATATCAAGAGGTTATTTTCACATGTTGAAGACTAAATGTGGGAAAAATACACCTTGAATTTTTGCAAGGTGAACTTCAAACCTATTCCAAACTTTCCCTACATTAGAAATAATTTTTTTCAAATCCCCACATTCCATTTGACCCATATACCCTCGACAAACATGTTTCAGACCAAATTTCAAATTTCATAAGGAAAGAAGAGTATTTTCCTTTTATGGATCTGTCAATTCAGCCAATAGTGACTCAATCAACATAGGAATAGCCATTATTATACATTTGAGCATTTTCTAACTTTCATTTTCAAATGTTCTCTTCACATAAATTATAACTAATGGCTAACCATAGACAAAAATAAGATTTTAACCACATTTAGAGGTCCAAATCCTTATCCAAATTATTAGAAGAGTTGTATTAACTTCTTCACTATAAAATAAAATAAGTCAAATTAATAATATACTCTTTAAAAAAAGAGGGACATCATCAAGTAGTTTGTGCTAATCTTTGGAGGACATTAACCAAAAAATGAGTAGGAGAGAGCTTAGGACAAACTGACTAGCAAAACTTGGGTATGACAATAGTAATACCTTCACCCTTTGATTATTTTGCCAAGTTTTCTTCCACTCAATTTATAGCTTTCCATAATTTGTTCAAATAAAGCATTGCAAATATTTAAAGACTTTGAAATCAAAGGCTCATTTTCCAACTAGGTTCTTGATAGAAATTAACCTTTGAACCTCTTCCTCCATTTCATTTCAAGTTGTGAAGCATTAAATTCCACCTTTTTTGTTTTTATTATAGATATCAAACCTCCAAGGATTATCTTCAACAATGATGATTCTTTTTGGGTAATTTCGTCCAAATATTTTTATTTGAAGACTTTTTTCTAAAAATAATCATGATTGACATGAATTTTCTAGATAATTCCTCTAAATTAATCCAACTAGCATGGTTATTTTAAATAATTTAGAATTTCATACTTAGATCACATTCCATACAACTAGATAGAATTTTCTTGATATTTTTTTAGGATGGAATTTGTGGCGTCAACCTATAGGGTTTGAAGCCTTTTTCATCTCATCTGTGGTAGAATGTGAAAGATTGCCCTTTGATTTAACAAAAGCGGAAGAAAAATTGGTAAGCGGTTGTCAAACTGAATATTCGGGTATCAAATTTGGTTTATTTTACGTTACCTTTCCAATAGATTTTTTTCATAATAATTTTTGTTTTATGATCTTTATAGAAAATTAGAAGGATCCATCTAGAAACTGAAAATAACTTTGAATATAACTTCAAGCCAAAAATTCTTTCATAAATAGAACGCATAATTTTGACCCCCATTGATTTCCTTTGGACATGGCCCAAAAGACTAATAGAAAGTAACTTGATGATATCTATTATAAACCTAAGAACCCAAGATCCTTTCCATTGATTGAAGATACTTCAACCCCCTGCCTAGGACTTCAACATTCTAGACATGATTGAAGATGATGGGAAGTATGTTTCTAGTCAGTTTGTCTGAAAGTTTCTTTTAGTTTTACTATATTTCTCTTGATATCCTTCAGATTCTCACTAACTATGAACTATTATTCAATGTTCCTGGTCTCTGAGGTTGTAGCAGAAATATAAAAATAGACCACTCAATGCCATGTGACTGAATTGGAGAACATAATGCATTTCATATACTAATCTCGCCTGTATTTTAGTTATTATATTTTATTTTGACATTGTCCCTGTTTCTTTGAAACTCATCATTCAATTCAAAATTCTTGAAGCGTGCAATCGGAGTAGTTGATAAATGAGGATCATTTATTACGAAATGTTTATGAAATTTTTAAAAATTTCATAAATGTGGGGCTTTGAGTATGTATTTTAAGTACTCATCTACTTCTTGTCTCCTATTAATTCAAATGATACTCTGTTTTAAATCATAGAAATAAATGTAAAGTTCAATGCTCGCAAAGAAGAGACAAGGAGATATTGAAGGTAATCTCTTGTAAGAAACTAAAATATACTCTGCAGAAGGCTTCTTAATAATGTTGTATAATCATTTCTTACTCAGGACTTTGCAGAAAATAAAAATTCATTCACAGGCAGACTCCGCTGCAAAAAGAAATTGGTCGGTATGAATTGAACTGTGAATTGCTAAAAAGCAAAGTTTGTTAATCACTGAATATGAGTTGAAAGGTGTTATTTAAGGGGACATGACATTTTTCAGTGGAAGGCAATTAATTCTCTGAAAGTAATCCCAGCATTCAAAAAAATTCTTTCTTGGAAGAACACTTAGTCATCTTCGGGAAGAAACCTTAAACTTATAAATATTCTAACGCCATATATTATTAATTATGAATAGACTACATACGGACATGGCTAAGCTCTAGACAAAACGCATCGTTGACTAAATTTTAAAAATTTGAAAACACAACAGATTTTCTCAAAATTTTCAGTATCTGGTCTTCATGATCTGCACATTTTGTGGTGGAAAACCACAAAAAATTTACAATTTTTTTGTCTTTGGCGCATTCTGTCTGGAGCTTAACCGGGGCCACTAGTATAGTGTTAAAACAGAGAACTTCATATGTGCCTTGTAGCGTTTGGTCATGTCACTAACAAATGGTTTAAAGTGTACAAGAGTAGTTTAATTTAATGACTTTAATTGGAAAGAGAATGGTTAATTTTTAATTATGATAGTCAATGGTGAATCGATTTTATCAAACTTACTTCATACTGATAACTTTTAGTTTACATATATATTTGTTTATAATAATATTAATTTGGAAGGGGACAATGTTTTAACTTTGATCTTCTCAAAATCTTGTGGGGAAATTATAAGAAATAAGAAATAAGAAATACATTTCATTCAATTATGGGTAGTATTCACCAACAATACCAACTTTAAAGTCACAACTATTGGGCATAAAGTCAACCATGACTATCACAACTATTGAAACATTCTCAGCTATTAAATCCTCTCCACTATATAAGAACAAAAAATGATCATTTTTAATACAATTTTAAAATTTTTTGGATTAATTAATTAATTAAAAATGATCATAATAATTAGTATAAATAAGAAAGTTACAAAATGGGATTTTCTTGGCGATGCAAATGCTCTTTGTTGTTGGTGTCCACTCCGGTTAAGGCTTTCGTGTCCTGGCTCATTTATTTGCCTATGTTCGAGTGTTTGGGGGTTTATTAGTCTTGCAGGGTGAAGCTTCGGTTTGGATTTTTTTTGGTTGGTGTGGGGTTTCACTTCTTGGTTTGTGGGTTTATGGTTGTTAGAGCTTTGCGGCTAGGAGTAGGGATGTTTCTCCTCATTTTATACGAGTTACTTGTTGATCATGATGGATGGGTATTGTGCTAATTTAAGTTTCCTGGTTGTTGACGTTGTGCCGCAAAGTAGCTCTTCTTTGGGTGTGCATGCGAGGTCTTTAAACTTGTTTTATGTGAGTGAGGGTCCCAAACTTAAGGAAGCACAATCATGCTTTAATTTGTAAATTACTAGGGATTAGTGTTTCTCTGTCAATGTTGGGATCCTGGATCCATCGTTCTTGGTAGTTTGAGGGTGATATTCAAAGATTATGCTAGTTACAAATAGTTATTTTATGGTTTTTTTAGCATGGCTAATAGAAATCAGGTTTTTTAGGGAGGGCCCTATTTTTACAATCGTGTTAGTTTATATTCATTAAGACCCTAGAATGTGGGTTTCAATTCAGTTGAAGAACTTCCCTCAAGGGTTTCTATATAGATTTGTCTCCCATGACTTCTACTAGAGTTGTGGAGAGGGTATTTTACAAAGGATTGCTACTCTAGTTGGGAAGATGGTTGCAATAGCTCAAAAATCCCTCAATAAAAAGGTAATTATCTTTGCTCTCATATTTGTGCGGAGATCGATTTATCTAGAAATTTGTCTAGGATCTTCGTCTTAGGTTCAACAGTTAGACTATGAGACTCTTCCCTTTTGGTGTCAAATTTGTCATGAGTATGGACAACTTCAACAATAATTTTCTAGGATAAATAAAGTTGTTGGGGCTAGTAATTCTCCTCTTTTCATGGCTCCAAAAGTGGATAAGGGGACAAAGGAGAAGCTCCTATGATGAGTGGTCTAGATAAGGATGTTTTTACACCTACTAAGCCTTAGGCTAAGGGGAGGGCACATAAGAGGTCTTATAGGGATAGGAAAAATGTTGAGGGCTTCAACTATTTGAGGTGTTGGAAACTTTGGCCTTGGAATAAGGGATTCTAGTTAATGTGGATTGTGCGGCTACTATTATGGGTATAAATGATGTGTAGGAGCAAGAGATTGTTTAGGATTCTCAATCTTCATAATACCTGCAAAAATCTCCAAGTGCATCCTAGTGGTCTTGGTTTGAGATATCTAGGCAGTTCTAGAGTTCAACATGATGATATTGTTTTGGTAGATTTAGCTAAGGAGGTGTTAGAGTTTGGTAAAGGAAAAATTTCTTCTCAAGATTTACATTTGTAGCAACCGCCCCTTAGGAAATGTCTTTTTGTGAGTTATTTTAAAGGTGGTTGCAAGAAGGATCAAGAGAAGATTAAATTAGTTGTGAAATTATTGGTAGAATATAGGTTAGTCAAACCCATTGATGTTCATTTTTTCCAATATCTTCAATTTTTATTCTCTCTTAGAATGTAAGGGGGTTGAATAGAATCCCTTGAAAAAAATTTATTCATGATTTGGTTAAAGTTCATTCCCTGGATACCTTCTTTATCTAGCAGATTAATATTTTAGTTGATATCATGCTTCAACTTGCTTATAGTATCTAGTATTTTGGTTTATATTAGTGCATTGGTTCCCTAAGTTGTTCTAGAGGTTTGACTCTTTTTTAGGACCCAAGAAAGATTGTTCCACTTTGGTGGATATCTAGTCATTCCACTATTTCCATGGTAGCATCTAGTTTGGAATTTTGGGAGATTATTTTGGTTACTAATGTGTATGCTTTGATTGATATCCATGGGAAATATCTGCATTGGTCTCATATAAGGTATGTCAGATCATGTGCTCCATATCTTCTGTTGATTTTAGCTGGTGTTTTAAATTTAGTGTTAACTTTGGAGGAGAAAAGTGGGGGATGAATAGGTTGGGTCCTTTTTCTGACCTCTTTCACGAGAATATGGACCTCCTTGACATAATTGATATCAAACTATCTAATGGGATATATACTTAATTGGATTGATAAATGGTGTGGAGAGGAAGCTATTTTTGAGCAATTGGATAGATTTTTGGTATCCTACTATTGGGTGGGTAGTAGTTTGTTACAAGTTATGAGAACCTTGATTGGAAGGGTTTTGATCATTGGAAATTATAAGTCTATTTAGAAATTAGGGCTAGTTATTCGTTACAGATAAAAAGATTCCTGTGAATTTCCACCAAGTAGGTCGAAGGAGGTTCACAAAGTGATGGCTTAGATTCTTACTTCTCATGAGTACACTTCTTCAGCAATGGAGGACATTCTGGCCTAGGATAGAGATTCATTTGATAAGTACTATGTTTCTATGGAGTTCTTGGAGCTTCATAGACAAGTATTTGGAGGTATAGAGGTGCCTTGGTGGAAATAGGTGTAGAACAAATTTTCTTGGCCCAAATGCGACTTTTTAATGTGGTAAGTGGTTCAAAATCAATGTATTACTTAGGATAGTTCATGCAAGCGGGACTTCCTTGGTCCTTCTATGCATGTTTTTTGTCTTAATAGTGAGGAATGTGATTCTCATCTTTTCTTCTAGTGCTCGTTATCTAATAAAATTTGGCACTTCTAGTGGAGAGTTTGAATTCAAACCTATTGGCATGCCTCTTCTTTGGCTAAGCTTTGGGCCTTCTGGGGTAAGACTCTATTTAAGACTTATTTTCTTTAGGTTCCCTAAGTTCTAGGATCCACTTTCATTATCTAGCATATTTGGTTGGAGAGGAATTATATAATTTCTCATGATTTTAGGATGGAACTTGTTCAACACTTGTGGTGGAAAATCATTTATTCTCTTCATGAAACTGTCTTGAAAAAGTGTGAATTTGCTAGAGGTGTAGATCCTAGATATCTTGATATATGCAATCAGTTTGATTTTCATCTTCAAGGAGATGATCCTTCTGTTGGGGTGAGGATTGTAGGTAGGTCACGAGGAACCTTAGATGTAAACATCCATTTTTGAAGATAAATTGAGAGGCTCAGTGGATCTCCCTCAACAATTTTTGAACATTAACACAGATGACTCTACTCTGGGGAATCCTAGTCATGCCTATTGAAGTTAATGAATAAATAGCCCATAGCTCCCAAGAACACCTGCATGCAAATACCTGCCATGGAAAGAGAGAGAAGCAAGAAGCTAGAGAGGCCTGAACGCATGGATCCATGAAAGATGAGACATTCTTGATGTACAAAAACAAAAGTTGCAATTCAATAAAAATGAATGTTCTCAATTAAGATTGCAAAAGAGATCAATCCTTATAAAAGGAGATCAAAACCCTAAAAGGGTGAACAAACCTAGACTGCATGATAAAAATTAATAAAGCAATTAATTATTATATGCCTAAAGTTTAGCTTAAGTAGAAAGAGGTAATAAGTGACTTAGTAATAAAATCAAACATGACTTAATTAATCAGTAAACACTTCATTACTCTAACACCCCCCCTTAAGATGAACTTTGGGAGAAGCTAAAAACCTAGAAAGAAAGTACTGAAAGCAAATAGGTCCTGGAAACAAAAGGCCTGATCAGGTACCCAAGTTTTTAAGAGAGTCTCTATAAAGTGGAGAAATAGAGAAAACCACATGGAAAAAAATCTACTCCAAAAAGAGACAAAGACTAGTCTGAAGGATTGAAGAAGCCTCCAAAATGAGGAACATTCCAAAAAATAGGAACAAGGATGAACATGTACAACATCACTGAAGCAAGATGCTACAAAATCTGTCTAGAAGTAACTAATGATCTGAAGATCCTCCACTAAAATATGACTAGGTAGAGAAGACTATAATCTACATGAGTGCCCTCAAATGCCACTACTTGAATCAAGAGGCAAATTGATGCAGTCAAGGGATGGTGGATCTAGTTAAGGACAGTCCAAACTTTGCAGCCAAAAGAACAACACAACATAATACACCATACAAAAAATAACACCACAATTGTTTCAAGTAATTTGCATTAACATGCCCGGCTATAAGGCCTTCTGGGTTAGGGTCAATTACAATCAGAAATAATTCTGCAAGATCCACTTACAAATCCAATACAATCTTAGCAAGTTCAACTTTGAAGACAATCAGAAGTTGATGGAAAACCTAAGGCAGATAAAAACTTGAGCTTGCAAGCCTCCAAGAAATCTCCTTGTTTCCAAGTGTGCAACCACTAGCTCTACTATTACAAACTATCAGATAGTAATCTGATCTGCAAGATCATGGAAGATCTTTTCCACAACTTCACCAACTTCAGCTTCAGTAGTGCCTCCAAACTGATGCTACTAAGAACTCCCCCAAACATCTAACCAAGCACTCCTTAAATACTAAATCATCAGCCACAAGTCAGCTGGATGAAACCCTTAACTCTTCCTAACAAAATATTAAATGCCATACAAGTCAGCTTACAAAATGTATACAAATATTTAATTCAGCATGTCGGCCTCTAGATCCACTTAGGAGAATCCAACAACAGATACCAATAATAAATACACCAAGTTGGCCCAACAAATCACATAGAACTCCAGTTGGTAAACTAGAACTACCAAGTATCAGTGAATGTACCAAGCATGCCAAGCATCGTCGAGCACCACAGGCATGACCGAGTACCACTTTCACCAAGCATCAGAGACTACCAAGTTCCTTCAGTGACCGAGCTTCCTTCAATGACCGAGACCATCAGTCAAGGCAAGAACCAAGTAAAAATCAGCCAAAATACAAACACCCATGCAGTTTCACCGAGGACATAGATTGCCCCTGCCTCAAACTTGGATGCCCCTGCATCAGACACCCCAGGTTCCAAAAGATGTTCATATGTGAGAAGAACATCTTCCAGGGTTCAACACATAAACCCCAAACTAGTTCTTCACATACAAGTCCTCCATCTTCTCTGCTTGCATAATCTTCCACTTTAGTTTCCTCTGTCTCTTCAAGTCTTTCCTTGACAATGCACAGGTCGGTTTCCAAAACTGATCATTCATTTTCTCTGGATCTACCAACTCAACTCAGGAGCCAATACTCAGGCTTCGTCTACCGAGTGTTGTATCCATCAAAGGCATCAGTGAAAAATTCTTGTCATCCTTCTCAACAGTAGACACATTCTTCACACAATAATACATAGCTCTGTAATCAAATTGCCAAGGTCTACCAAGCAATATATGACAGCTATTCATCTCCACAATATCACATAACACAAGATCCTTATACTAGCCAATCTGAACATCAATGAAGCATTGTTCTCTAACTTCCAATGCATGATCATTTTGCAACCAACCAATCCTATAAGGACGTGGATGTTTCATTCTATTCACCCCAAGTTTTTGAACCATGTCCTCAGCAACAAGGTTATCAGTACTACCACTATCAACAATAACATCACAGATTTTACCTCTAGACTTGCATTGAGTCTTAAACAAGTTGTTCCTCTGACAAGGTTCATCCTTTGTACCGAGCAATGTTCACCAAAGCAGCAAGTTCTCAGATTCAGGTTCATTCTGAATGTTCTCATTCACCACAATAATTCGTTGGTCAACCTTCTTCTGTGTACACTCAAAAGAATAGTGTCCTTCCTCTCCATAGTTATAGAAAGTATCCTTAAAGATAACTCTACCTGTCTTCTTCTTTGGCTCCACATGTTTCTATTCATCTTCTGCATCAGTTGGTTTGTCCTTCACTGAGTGATCAACTTTCTCCTTCCCTCAGGAGTTACTATGTTGTTTCATCTTCAACTTATCTTCTTCCTTTAGAGCATACTAATAAGCTTCTTCAATAGAATCAATCTTCAGCATACCAAGCTCATCTTGAATATTGAATCTCAGACCATTCACACATCGAGCTACCTTTTCCTTACCAAGTTCTCAATGTCCAGACCGAATAGTAAGTTTGTAGAACTCCTCGGTATAATCTTCAATAGGCAAATCCTTCTGCTTCAGATTTTTCAACTTCTTAAACAAGTCAAGCTCATAGTCAACTAGTATGAACTTAAATTTCAACTTAGTCACCATCAACCTCCACCGATTGATCTTCTTTTCACCTTCATCTTCTCTTTCTCTTTGTAGTTCCTTCCACCAAAGAGCAGCATGTCCTTTCAATTTTGTCTATGCCAACCTTACCCGAAGAGGGTCTTCAATTTCTTCCAGCTCAAAGAAATCTTCAAGTTCACTGATCTAGTCAATCAAGTTCTCAGGTTTCAAAGTTCTAGAGAAATTAGAGACTTCCATTTGGTAACTACTACTTAACTGAGCTTCAAATCTATGTAACCAAGCAATTATGTCTTCACCAAATTTGTCCCTCTGGTCATCACCACTAGATCCAACATGTTCAAATTCTTTAGTAGCTTCTTCATAGCCATCTTCAATACCAACATTCTGAGGTACACCATTAACAACTCTCATGATCTCAACGACCATGTCATTCTTCATCAGTTCCATCTCAAATCTGAAATTTGATTTCACTTTCTCTGTAATATGTGATTCAATAGTATCACAGAGATCAGCAATAAATCTAGGGTCCAATCTTCTTAGAGGCATCCTTAAAGATAGACAAAAAAAAATCCTTTGCAGCAAACCCTCACCGAGAACCTTGTGACAATCTCCAAGTCGTATGCAAGTCAGATCACAACCTGCAATCTTACAAATAACTAGGGCATGATTCCACAAGTTTGTTAGGAATAAGGTGTCTCAACCTTGGATAATTCCTATTCTTATTATTTGTTTTGTAAATGTATTTTTTGCAAATAATGTAATTAAGTGTGAGTGTACATGTCTAGTTGGCATGTTGATGTGTCACTCCACTTGATGTGTCGGCATCTTGTGCATAAGGAGATCATGACTGAAACGGTCATGACGGATTCCTATGACGCGTAAGAACTATTTAAGGAATGTGCTATGACAAGTGTAAGAGCATCTTATAACTTGGGCCTATTTGGGCACCCAAGAAGAAGTGGTTGGTGTGTGTAAGAGAATATGCCAAAAATAGGTTGGTATGATAGATTCTCTTACACTGCTCTTGTGACTGTTATTTTTGGCGGATTTTATGACAAGTTGTCATAGTCTATTCTAGGGATGGATGCCTATTCTTGGGATTGCATGTAACAACTATGTACATGTGGCTTTATGCATGGGTCTTGGTGGTTGTGCCTATTTTTGGGTCCAGAGGAGTCTATGTATATAATGCTACTCCTATGGGAGAGATATAACAAAATTCAAGTCTTGTTGGCTTTGTCTCTCGTCTCTTGAAAGAACTTGCATTGCAAGTGTATTGTAATCTTTGTGTTGAAGATAATACATTGTGCAGGTTTTGGAGTGCTGGGGTTTTTTACCAAAAGGTTTTCCCCAGGGTATATCATTGTGTCATTCTCTATTTTTCTATATGCATTGTATGTGGGTGCAATATCTTAGTTAAAGTAGTTAACGAATCTGAAATTGTAAGGATTTATAAGAATTTGCATAATACTCTCCTATAGAGATTAGCGTAGGAAGCTATTTCCACACCCGAGTTTCCTTACAAGGGGTATCAGAGCTTGATCAACTTTTGATCCTAGTTGTTGGGTAGGGTTTTTTGAGCTAATCTCAAGTTTGAGTGGGAGTTTTTTGTAGAGCATTCTGAATCTTATTTGCAGATTGAGATGGCAAGTTCATCATATGGAAGAATGGAGGTGGAGAAATTTAATGGCACTAATTTCGAGTTGTGGAAACTCAAGATGGAAGACATGTTGGAAGATCATGACCTATGGGAAGTGACTTCAAGTGCTACAAGACCAGCAACTATAGCTCAAGAAGATTGGGATATCAAAGACCGTAAAGCTAAGGGTCTCATAAGACTCTGTTTAACCGATGCAGTCCTTCTGAATGTTCTAGATGAGAAAACTGCAAATAGTTTGTTGGAAAGACTTGTGGCCATGTATCAGGCCAAATCTCTGGTGAACAAGTTGTTCCTGAGGAAGAAGTTGTACTCTCTACGAATGGAGGAAGGTGGATCCTTAACGGATCATTTAAATGCATTTAATCTGCTGGCTGCACAATTGACATCAGCTGGTGTCAAGTTAGAGGAGGAGGATCATTGCTACACACTTTTGTGTTCTTTACCGGATGCATGGGACCATCTTGTGATGGCTCTCAGAAGCACTTTAGTCACCTTCAAAATGGATGATGTGGTGTCTTCACTGCTATCAAAGGAGATGCGGAGAAAGGCTTCTGTTTCAAAAAAAGAAGCCCTTGCTGTTCATGGGAGATCCACTGAAAGAGGGAAGAAAAATGACAATAAGTTTGACAATAAGGGTAGATCCAAATCCTGTTGGAAGTCAAAGACTTCCAATTAGTCCAAGGAAAAATGTTGGAACTGTGATAAATCTGGGCACTTTCGTAAAGACTGCAAAGAGCCGAAGAAGAAGAAGAAAGGTTCAGATTCAGCTTCAGAAAGATCTCAAGAAGATGGTGATGCATTCATCGCAGCATTGGTAGCCCATGCATCTAATGATGTGTGGTTGGTTGACTCGGGTGCATCTTTTCACATGACCTCTCATCGAAACTGGTTCTCAAAATATGAAGAGTTCGATGGTGGAAAGGTGTACTTGGGTGATGATTCTCACCTAAAGATAGTTGGACGTGGAAAGGTCACTATCAAATTTTTTGATGGATGAGTAAAGGGAATCAACAGAGTTATGCACATTCCAGGTTTGGCATGAAACCTATTATCTGTAAGTATGCTGAATGATGTAGGTGTGAAAGTTGGTTTTTTGAAAGAAGGATGCAAGATGATAAGAGGATCGATAGTGCTTACAAGGGGTACTAGGAGAGGTACCTTATTTCAGCTAGATGCATGTATTCCTCTATGTAATAGTTCTTCATCCTCACCATCTGAACAAGCAGTGAAGAAGTCTGTGGCTATTGGTTCTGATGATAGTGCAAATACTTTGGAAGGTAAGCTTCCTGCAGAAAAGACAATGTTGTGGCATATGAGATTTGGCCACATTGGTGAAAAGGGTCTCAGAACCCTGAAAAATAAAAATCTTGTTGAGGGGTTAAATGATTGCAATCTTGAGTTTGACTTCTGTGAACGCTGTGTCTATGGTAACCAAAATCCTATTCAGTTTTACTCTAGTTCTCACAAATCTTCTGATGTTTTGGATCTTATTCATTCTGATGTATTTGGTCCTGTAAAAGTTCCTTCAATCTCCAAGTCTGTATTTTTTGTATCTTTCATAGATGATTACAGTAGAAGAACATGGATTTATTTCCTTAAAAGTAAGACACAAGTCTTTAGTCGGTTCAAGGAATTTAAAGCTCTTGTAGAGAATCAGACTAGTAAGAAGATTAAGTGTGTGAGAACTGACAATGGTGGTGAGTTTTGCTCAACAGAGTTTGAACAGTTCTGTAAAGAACAAGGTATCGAGAGGCATAAGACAACTCCTTATACCCCACAGCAAAATGGAGTTGCAGAGAGAATGAACAGGACACTGATGGAGAAGGCTGGAGTATGCTTAGTGGAGCTGGTTTAGAACAAAGGTTTTGGGCCGAAGCTGTGGCCACTGCTTGCTATCTGGTTAACAGATCTCCTACATTAGCCCTTGTTGGTAAGACACCCATGGAGGTGTGGTCTGGTAAGAAGCCTTCAATTAGACATCTTCATGTTTTTGGTTGTGAAGCTTATGCACATGTTCCAAAGGAGAAAAGATCTAAGTTGGAAAACAAAGCTGTTAAATGTATTTTCATCGGATACAGTGCTAGTGTGAAAGGATACAAGCTTTTGGATCCTATGACTAGTAAGGTTTTGTATAGTAGAAATGTTATTTTCAGAGAGCTAACATCTTCTCCTATTGTGCTACAACCAGATGAAAAAGAAAAGGAAAAAGATGTTGTTCAGTTGCCTCCTACTCCTGAGAAGACTGAACAGAGAAACCATGTTGGGTCTAATGATGAGGAGAGCTCTAGCAGCTCTGAAAGTTTAGAAGAAGAGGAAGAACAACCTCAACCTCAGCCCTTGAGGAGATCCACGAGAGAAAGAAAGAAACCAGAAAGGTTTGGTTATTCTATGTTAGATTCCAGTTGTGCCTTTTCTTTGATTACTAACACTGATGAGCCTAGATCTGTGAAAGAGGCTTTGGGCATGGAAGATGTAGGTTCCTGAATTGAGGCTATGGATGATGAGATGGCTTCATTGGAGAAAAAAAAAACTTGGGACCTTGTACCTTTGCCTAAAGGGAGAAAATCTGTTGGCTGTAAATGGGTGTTCAAGAAGAAATTCTATGCAGATGGCAGTGTTGAAAGGTATAAAGCTAGATTGGTTGCAAAGGGGTATTCACAGGTAGAGGGAATAGATTATGGTGAAATATTCTCTCCTGTTGCAAAGTTGACATCCATTAGATTTTTGTTATCTCTTGCTGCATCATATGATTTAGAGATAGAACAGATGGATGTGAAGACAACTTTCCTTCATGGTGATTTGGAGGAAGAGATTTATATGTCACAGCCTGAGCACTACATTGTTAAAGGTAAAGAATCCTTAGTTTGCAGATTAAAGAAATCTCTATATGGTTTGAAGCAATCTCCTAGGATGTGGTACCTTAAGTTTGATGCCTTTGTGTTGTCAATTGGATTTGTAAGATCAAAATCAGATCATTGTGTTTATTTCAGAGTTGAAAATGATCGCCTTCTTATTGTTGCATTATATGTTGATGATATGTTGTTGTTTGGGAAGGGTAAGGGTATGATTTCTGATTTTAAATCTCAGTTGTCAGCACAGTTTGAGATGAAAGATCTTGGGGCAGCTAGGTACATCTTGGGTATGAAAATTAGTAGAGACAGGTCTAACAGAAAACTTTAGTTGAGTCAGAGTAAGTATGTGAAGTGTGTGTTGGACAGGTTCAACATAGCAGATTGTAGACCACTATGTGTTCCTATTTCTGTGGGAACAAAGTTATCTGTAGATGATTGTCCAAAATCTCCTAGTGAGGTGGAGGACATGAGTAGAGTACCTTATGCTAGTGCAATTGGTAGTCTTATGTATGCTATGGTCTGTACTAGACCAGACATTGCCCAAGGAGTGGGAGTCCTGAGTCGGTTTATGGCTAATCCTGGACGGGTACATTGGGATGCAGTTAAGCGAGTATTCAGATATTTGAGGGGTACATCAGATTACTCCATATGTTATCATGGTAACTCTTCTGGATCTCCGCATTCAGTTTGTATTTGTGGGTTTGTGGATTCAGATTGGGCAGGTGATATTGATAGTAGGAGATCCACCAGTGCTTATGTGTTCACTATGTTTGGTGGTGCCATTAGTTGGATGAGTAAGCGACAACCTGTGGTTGTTTTGTCCACTACAGAAGCTGAGTACATGGCTGCTACTCATGCTTGTAAAGAAGCCATTTGGCTTAGAAGATTGTGTTCTGATGTTGGTGTTGATGCAGAATAGATTACTATTTGGTGTGACAGTCAGAGCACTATTTGCCTTGCAAAGAATCCAACTTTTCATGCCAGAATGAAGCACATTGATGTGCAGTTTCACTTTGTGAGAGATATGGTGGAAGATGGAAAGGTAAATTTCGAGAAGGTAGATACTGTGAAGAATGTTGCAGATGCATTAACGAAACCAGTGGGCACTAAGAAGTTTAGATGGTGTTTGGAGTCTATGGGCCTTTTGGCCTATAGCGGTTAAAGTTCCTGTTATGTTCCTATTGCTCTTACAAGGTGTTCAACAAGTGGGAGAATGTTAGGAATAAGGTGTCTCAACCTTGGATAATTCCTATTCTTATTATTTGTTTTGTAAATGTATTTTTTGCAAATAATGTAATTAAGTGTGAGTGTACATGTCTAGTTGGCATGTTGATGTGTCACTCCACTTGATGTGTCGGCATCTTGTGCGTAAGGAGATCATGACTGAAACGGTCATGACGGATTCCTATGACGGGTAAGAACTATTTAAGGAATGTGTTATGACAGGTGTAAGAGCATCTTATGACTTGGGCCTATTTGGGCGCCCAAGAAGAAGTGGTTGGTGTGTGTAAGAGAATATGCCAAAAATAGGTTGGTATGACAGATTCTCTTACACTGCTCTTGTGACCGTTATTTTTGGCGGATTCTATGACAAGCTGTCATTGTCTATTCTAGGGATGGATGCCTATTCTTTGGATTGCATGTAAAAACTGTGTACATGTGGCTTTGTGCATGGGTCTTGGTGGTTGTGCCTATTTTTGGGTCCAGAGGAGTCTATATATATGATGCTGCTCCTATGGGAGAGATATAACAAAATTCAAGTCTTGTTGGCTTTGTCTCTCGTCTCCTGAAAGAACTTGCATTGCAAGTGTATTGTAATCTTTGTGTTGAAGATAATACATTGTGCAAGTTTTGGAGTGCTGGGGTTTTTTACCGAAAGGTTTTCCCCAGGGTATATCATTGTGTCATTCTCTATTTTTTTGTATGCATTGTATGTGGTTGCAATATCTTAGTTAAAGTAGTTAATGAATCTGAAATTGTAAGGATTTATAAGAGTTTGCATAATACTCTCCTATAGAGATTAGCGTAGGAAGCTATTTCCGCACCTAAGTTTCCTTACAAAGTTTAGTGCCATAGATCTGTAATCAAGATTATACGATCTCTTCGCCAACAAGATCAACTTCGCAAGATCAGCCTTGTTAGGTCAACCTTCACTCCACAAGATCAACTCTTCTCTAATACCACCTGATGCAGTCAAGGGATGGTGGATCCAGTTAAGGAAATTCCAAACCTTGCAGCCAAAAGAACAACACAGCCGAATACACCATACAACAAATAACACCACAATTGTTTCAAGTTAGGGCCAATTACAATCAAAAACAATTCTGCAAGATCCACTTATAGATCCAATACAATCTCAGCTAATTCAACTCTCAAGACAATCAGAAGCTAATGGAAAACCTAAGGCAGATCTAAACTTGAGCTTGCAAGCCTCTAAGCAATCTCCTTGTTTCCAAGTGTGCAACCACTAGCTTTGCTATTACAAACTATCAGATAGTAATCTGATCTACAAGATCATGGAAGATCTTTTCCACAACTTTGCCAACTTCATCTTCAGTAGCGCCTCCAAACTGATGCTACTAAGAACTCCCCCAAACATTTAACCAAGCACTCCTTAAATACTAAATCATCAACCACAAGTCAGCTGGATGAAACCCTTAACTCTTCCTAAAAAATATTAAATGCCATACAAGTCAGCTTACAAAATGTATACAAACATTTAATTCAGCATGTCAGCCTCCAGATTCACTTAGGAGAATCCAACAATAGATACCAACAATAAATACACCAAGTCGGCCCAACAAATCACACAGAACTCCAGTTGGTAAACTAGAACTACCAAGTATCAGTGAATTTACCAAGCATGCCAAGCATCGTCAAGCAGCACAGGCATGACCGAGTACCACTTTCACCGAGCATCAGAGACTACCAAGTTCCTTTAGTGACCGAGCTTCCTTCAATGACCGAGACTATCGGTCAAGGTTGCAACCAAGTAAAAACTGGCCAAAATACAAACACCCATGCAGTTTCACCGAGGACACAGATTGGCCCTGCCTTAACCTTGGATGCCACTGCATCACAAACAAAGGCAAACAACTAAAGTCAAAGATACAAAATACTATAATCTACATGAGTGCCTTCAAATGACACTACTCGAATCAGGAGACAAACAAAGGAAAAACACTTGAAGTCAACAATGCAGATGGTATAAAAACACCAAAAGTTTGAAGAGATGATCAATCAAAGCTGGAAGAGTGCGTCCAAAAAATAGGAAAGAAAAGAGTGTCCATATGGTAAATGATCCATCTCACTGGAATGCATAGGTACTCATCCACTTTATTCGCCTAGTATATAGAATTAAATACTGAATACATAGCTCACACTATCAAACCAAGGAAGTAGTAGAACCAATAGTAGAAAGCTCTGCCTAGTACATAGAATCAAATATTGAATACATAGCTCACATTATCAAACCAAGAAAGCGGTAGAACCAATAATAGAAGCCCCCCCATAATGCTGAAAAGGGAGTAATGACAGGTACACTAAAAATATCTTCCAATATGAACTGCATGATACCAGGAACATCGAAGGGGCTGAGAGAGTACAAACACAAATAAAGATACCTAAGGCTAATGTTATTGGAGGAACACTCACATGAAAAAAGTAGATCAAAAATAAAGGCAAACATCAAACCCCCCTGACACTTTATAATGGAGTGCAAGTACATAGAGCATGAAAATGTGCAAGATCCCATATATGCAATAGAATGGCACTTTATCTCAGTGCGTGTGCATAAAATAATGCTACAAAAGTGAAGTATACACTACTCAAAGAAGTGTGAAGGCTACTAAAACAAAAGAACAGTTAAAGACGAGCCATCCCTCAAAGGGAAGAGATTCTAGGACCTGTAACATCCAAGATATCCACCAAATTGCATAAGTGCAAGAAACTGAATAAAATGTACCTCCAGTAGAATCTAGAAAACTAACTCATAGCATTGGAAAGATCTCTAAATAATCTTTCCAACGATATATCATTTTCCCAAAATGAAGTCCAGATGCGCAAGATAGAGCTCCCAGAGTGTAAAACTGAACATCTAAATTTTACAGTAAAAAAAACTATCAAAAAGGAAAAAAATAGAAATTCATACCTCGAGATCTGGATAGAGCTCAGACCTCAATTTCTAACGATATCTCATTTTCCCAATTTCGACACCATATGCTCAAGTTATGAGAAAGAAATCATAGGTATGTTGAAGGGCCCAAAAAATGGTGTCTGGGTCGCTGACATGTGCTGATGTCAGCACTTCACGAGCTTAAATTTGATAGTCGTATGGTTTTCACTGCAAAAAGGCCCCTAGGGATAAAAAATTGGGCCCTTGGTCACCATATGACCAAGGGCTGAGGTTGCATCCACTTGGGATTTAAATTTGACGGCCAAATGGCCGTCACCTCAAAAAAAATTAAAAAAATTGAAAATCACATGCGCGCACCTTGGGATGTGTGTCAAGTTGTATGACTTTTACCTTGATTTATGTACGAAGACATTTGATTTTTACCTCAATTTGTATACCAGGGCAATACATTTTTTGTCTCAATTTACGTGCCAGGACAACACAATTTGTACAAAAAAAAATTGCCTCATAATACAACAATGTCCAAATTTGATGTACCTTATATGGAAATGGGGGTTTTTAGGCACTGTGAGCTCAATGGAGAGGTCCATTTGGGCCCAAAGTGCTCCAAACAATTAGTGACCACCTTGGGATCCATGTCGGGGCCAATTGCAAATTATTTTTGCAAAAATTCTAACTTTGTCCAAATTGGACAAACTTTATATGTATCTAGGGGTTCTTGGACACTGTAAACACAACTGTGAGGTCCATTTGAAGCCAAGATGACTAGAAAGAGAGGTTCCCCCTAGATCCAACAAAAAAACCTCTAAAACTGGAGATCTGATGAAGATGATCGAATCTCTCAAGAAGAGGACAGAGGCAAATAGATATGAAGCTTTGATACCATATTGGAGTTGATGAATAAAAAATCCACAGCTCCCAAGAACACTTGCATGCAAACACCTACCACAAAAAGAGAGAGAAGCAAGAAGCTAGAGAGGCCTAAATGCATGGATCCATGAAAGATGAGATATTCTTGATGTGGAAAACCAAAAGTTGTAATTCAATAAAAATGAATGTTCTCAATTAAGATTACAAAGGAGATCAAAACCCTAAAAGGGTGAACAAACCTAAGTTGCACTAAAATAATTAATAAAGAAATTAATTATTATATGTATAAAGTTTAGCTAAAGTAGAAAGAGGTAATAAGTGACTTATTAATTAAATAAAACATGATTAAGGGTAAGTGCACAAAGATGGGGGACCAAAAAGGGGGTATAAGTTGCCACTTTTTTCCTAAAATCAGCAAAGTCTGAACTTCAACAAGAAATTGAAGATAGTTAGACTCAAAATTTTGAGATGTGACAAAAACAAGAGTTGTAATACTCTAAATCTAGTTCCTAAACTACTAACTTATTTTGAAAATGGTGCAGATTAAGGCCCTCAAAAAGGGGGAGCACAAAAAGTGGTCCTATTTTTTGTCCAAAAACATAACATAGCGTCTGGTGTGCTCCCCCTAAAATGTTAACTTTTTTCTTGAATTTTTTTAATCGCTCCAGTGAGAAGTTAGCTAACACGATCTTAGTCCTAGTTTCTGTCTTGATCCTTGGTTTTTCTTTAGCAAATGCATGTCCTCAGAATTGTCTCTGTGTCAAAATATGCCTCTCACAGACTTCCCTTTGATCTTTGTAATTAGTTCATCCGTTGCTTTTGTCCTCTCAGTCACTTAGCGTTTAAGACTTAGAATGGTCTTGAACACCCCTTAACACTGGCGAATAGTGTAGAACTGTGTTCCCTTAGGTTCAAAGATGTTCGCATTTTTTTTAACATTTTGATTAAGTTTGCACTTTTGCAGGTGATCGGTTGTTTTATTTGATAACACCAGAAAAGGGATAAAACATAAGGCAATTTGAATCGTAAGAAGTTTCAACTTAATGATTCCGGGTATGGAATTTTGCCCAAAGTTTGCCGACAGTAAAAAGTCTTGAATATAAAAGAACATTTGAGAACTCTAGAGAACTTGGTTCATGCATGTTCAAGAGAGTTCAGTGACGTCAGCCAGAGCATGAGTTTCTAAAGCCAGCGGTGTGTTGGGACCCACAACAAAGGGAATTAAATGCTAGCACGTAATGGACTTAATGAAGTACCTCCTTGGTTTGCGCAACCATAATTAGAAGTGATGGCCTCGGGACTTGTTTAAATAATGATTACAGCCTCTTGATTTAAATGTCAAATCAAATCCGCGACATTAATGGCAAGGATTTGCAATAAATTCAGGTACCCTAAAGGTATACTTAAGCTTAATTCTGTGTTCATCTTATTACAAAAGCCTGAGTTTTCTTCAAGAGCTGGTGCATGGAGGTAGTCTTGGAAAAGCTTTGTACTCAGGGGTGTCTGCAATTCAGAGGTGAGTTGGCTATGGTCCTTGTTCTTTTTATAAAGATTTATGATCAGCTGTGAAGGGTTGGGGGTTATTTACAGCGAAAATGAAGTTAGTTTTTCATTTGTTTGGGAATTCTTCCAGTCTCGTGTGTGATGGTCCTACAATTACAGACATGGATTTAGAAGGGTATGACATTGAAAACTTGCCTTCCCAGCTCTTGAATTCTTTAGATGACACACCAGCTCTAGAAATTCTACATAGCAATTTATGTTCTGCAGCCACATTTCCTCCCGCTATTGCCTGTCCTGAGCTCATTTTTAAGTGCATTCAATGTTATGATGCAAGGACTGAATCTAAAAAGAAGCAAGATGACTCCATTTTGATACCCATTAAGAGGGAGTTAGTTGCTCAAGCCCTACAAATACTAGAAAAGGATTTCTCCACCTTCTCACCAGCCCAATCTATTGTAAAATTTAATGAAAATAGAGATGCAAATCGCACCTCTATGGCTAGAAACTGGTTACTGAATCCTCAGAGGGGTGGTTCCCGCCTCCCAAAGAAGTTTAATAGGACCCATGTTCACCCATACATCAGTGACCTCATAGTCATGTTACATCGGGTCAGTGGTTCTCATGTTGCCTTTTTATTTGGCGACTGGATGTACTTTTATGTCCAGATTATCTTGGATGGGACCCAAACTCTTGATTGGGCTGAGTTAATCGCAAGCTCTCTAAGGGAATAGCTTAACGCATCCAAGTTAACAGGGAGTGACTTCTTCATGTCCTCGTATCTCATTTACTATCTTGCATGTAGCAGATCCTGGCTCGGTCTCCCTCATGAACCCTTGGTTGCAAATATGTGTGTGTATGAATTCTAACCCCTTTTGCAGAAAAATAAAGCTATTAAAGATTATAAAAAAGTCCATGATACCTTTCCGGGTAAATTGTGTTATGAACTGGTTAGTACACCAGGTAAAAGAATCAGTCCTGAATCTCAAACTTTGATAACCAAGTATGGGAGCTACTACATTCAATTCCCAAAATTTACCTATATCAGGGTTGGGGGTTTCGAAGATCAACCGTTAAGGCTTCCTAGGTACACCCTTGAAAGTTTTGTATTGGCTGAAATTTGCTGGCAGTTATCAACAATTTTGAAAAGATTTTTACCTGAAGATGAATGGATAAAAGTTTTTCCTATTTCTTTGGGAAGACTATCATGTAATACTATGGCGGATGTTGTTAGCATTGGGTGCGGTATCCATCATTTTGGCTTCAAATTTTATGAAGAACGGGTGGGGTTTGACAATAAGAATTATGCTAGTGGAGTCCTGGGCCTTAGGGCACATATGTTTCCAGTCCCTCATCTAGAAGATTTTTGGGAGGATTGCAAAGATGAGTCACAGGTAGAAGAAAGAGAACATAGTCGTTTGTGTGTCTCGCAGATTCAGTCCATGAGGTTACAGATAAATGAAGAGGGAGTCACTGATGATGGGTTAGATATGTTTGATCCTAATTAAAAAAAATCTATTGAGAAAAATGAAGTGATTGTTGATTGGTCAAAAAATGAAGAAGATGACATTGAGGAGAGAACTTCACATGTGATTCGCTTAACCAATGAGTGGCTACAGAGAAGAAGGAAGAGCAAAGGAGTTAGAGTAGAAAAAGAAGAAGTTGCATTTTCTTCTTTAGATCCTTCTGTTTCTATTGCTAGTTTACCTCCACATATTGGAACTGCAGGGGCTTTCGAGAAATCTCGAGTCAGGAACTCAAAAAGAAGATTGTAACTGATTCTCCCCCAACTATTTTACCACCAAGGGTAACAAGATCTAGAACCAAGTCAAGGACAAAGAAAGATATGGCTCAGATAGAACCTCTGATGGTAAACCTGGATGATGATAAAATGGAAGATATCAGTTTCCATATATCAGAAAATGAACAAGTAGGAAAGGATGTCTTTGACCTGGATGATGCTACATTGGAAGTGATATCCACACTAATGAAGACACCCGAACAGTCCTTGAGTTCTGGAGTTTCACTTCCCTGGCCATTATCTAATGTACGTAATAAGCGCAATTTAGTTCCTTGCTTCAATTCCTGTTAAAGATATTGTAAGTAAATATGTTCAAAAGACTCCAAAAACAAAAAAGGTGAAGAGCACGACTCACATGTTTACTGATGAGAAAACTGGAAAATGGACCGCTGAAGTTGCCACTTACAAACCTAAGGAAGGTAAGGAAGATGAACAGGAGGTTAAAGTTGAAGACTTTAAGATTACCAAAGTAGAGTTGGGAAACATGGACAGGGCTGGCAAAAATAACTTATTCAAAGAGACTGCACAACAAATGCTGAATTCTTCTTGGCAGGATGGAAAAGAAAAGAAGGAATTGAAACAAACTATAGTGACTCTATCATAATTTATTAACACCTTATGTAGCTTTGATGCCACTCCTTTAATTCAATCTCCCCAAGTCTTTGATCTAGAATCAGCTGAAAGAAGGAATTTTCTCAACCAAGTTCAAAAGGGACGTGCTCTAGCAGTTTCTGTGGAGGAGTGGATTTGTGAAATCCTTAAGAGTGGTTCTAAGTATTTAAAAGATGTGCATGAGCTTCTGCATGATACATAAATTTTGATAGGAGAACTACAATCTCAAAGACAAGTGTGGGAGAGGGATGAAGAAAAATGGTTCCACCGCCATGTCCAAGTTTCTTGAAATTGAAAAGTATGGCTATGTAAAGTTCTGCATAGATCAGGGTGTCAAAGTCCAAGATGACTCTATCTTCTTTGTTCTCAGGAAAAATGTAAGTTGGCATTTGAGCACTGTCAGGAGTAGTATTTTCGAGAACAAGGATAGTGAGAATGAGATCAAGCAGTTACAAAAGGCTATGATCACTGAACTTAAGGTGATAAACTTTGCTCATACATATACAGCTGCTATGGGAGAATAGGAATAGAAAATAGCCCTTGCTGTGTTTGAAAACACTGTGAAGAAGCTTAAGGACAAACTAAACCCTAAAGCCTCAGACTTAACTCAAGTTGCCCAAGTCGAATCCAATGCTCTAGCTTGGTGTGGACCACTTCCCTTTAACCATCGAGAAAATCAGGAAGGTAAAGTGGACCAAAGAAGCCGCAATGTTTAGGATCATGAACTTGAGGGTACTGCACATGCTGCACGCCAAGGAACTACTACAGGCACATAGGCAGCTGGAGATGACAAAGCAGACTGTAGCGGAAGGAGAGAATATCGCCGGAGAAGAGGAGCGTCGATAAAGATGTAGAGATTGACATTAATCTTTTCAGTTTCATTTTTTTAAAACTCATAGGGCCAGGTGTCCTTTTAACTCTTTAAGCTTTTTTAACTGTTTAACCGAGAGGTCAAGTTTTTCGAGAGACCTCTCGGCTTTGCTCAAACTTTAAATAGCTTAGTTTTCGTAGAAGCAGGGGTTAGAAATTCTAAAAAGGTGGACTTAGTATTTTTACTGAGAAGAAGTTTTCTTTGAAATAGTACTCTCGGATTTTTGAAGTGGGCTGAATAAGGATTTATTTTCTGTTGCAGTTTGAATTGAATGAACATATGTCCTGTGTTTGATTGATATGTTCCTTTCTGGTATATAAAATCTTATCCAGCATTCTTGGGGATTTTGTTAATCTGTCATTAAATCATTACATTTTAGTTATAGTAAATATATGTTTTGGAAACGGGAAACTGTGATTTTCTGTTTGATCAAATCTTTCTCATAAAGTAGTCATTTATATGCTAAACATCTGAAGAATGTTTTAGCAGCCTTATAAGCTTTTAGGTCAAAAGCTAAAACTAGAATAGTTGTTAGAAAAGAAAAACTTGAATTGCAAATTCAATTAGGGAGCTATACCTAAGAAAGAATTCAGAGGGAAGTGGAGAGCATCCAACACTTACCCAATTGTTAGTAAAAAAGTTGGTCTTAAAAAGGGCTATAGGGAAGAGTTATCGAGAGATAAAATAAGACTAAATCTGTTTACTAACACATGACGTAGTTTATCCCAAGTTTTTTTTGTAATTTTTTTATGAACATATAATTTTTTATGAATTTACGAATTGCACACATCCTGAAAACATGAAATTTCTATGTGTTCCCCCTAGAAATCATTTAAAACTAATCGAAAATTAAAAAAAAATTTTAAAAAAAGTGTGTAGAATGGAGTCTAGTTTCTAAAAATGTAACTTATTGCAAAATTCGATGAACGAGCCAAAATCTATGCCCAAAATACTGCATGTTGGTTTTTTACAAAAAATGGACATACACACAAAAGAAATTAGAGTTGAAAAACTTAACATAATAAGAATTCAAAATAAATTATATGCTTAGATAGCTAACAGAGAGATCTGCAATATCACGTTGTCTGATTTTTTAGTTCTTGACCCACGAGTAAACTTGACAAGGAGCACACAAAAAAAGATGTCATTTTTTTGTATGTCTGCTGGAAAACACGTCTCGGGCCTATTTCAATCCTCCATGCCTTTGGGTTGGATCTCCAAGGCAAATCCAAGCCTTAGGATTGGTAAATTCAAATCCTTTAACAAGCACGCAACGCCCTATAGGGCGTGTGCCCGATGTAAATTTATGAGATTTACATAGTGATGAGAAATATTCAAAGTGGGAGGAAGAGAGAGAGATAGA